>CABFVZ010002120.1:105059-139802 GCA_902151445.1 Timema monikensis | reverse complement strand
CATACATACATACATGCATACATACATGCATGCATACATACATACATACATACATACATACATACATACATACATACATACATACATATATATATACACATATAAATAATATATGCCATTATGTATACATTTTTACAAAAATACATGTCAAATTGCATACATACCATTATATATGCGTGCCAACAAATATACATACCAGAAAATATACATATCAATCATGTATATAAAATTAAGGGTAGTTTAATATTGAATATATTTTTTAACTGAAATATTTAAAAATTACTTTTAATAATTAAAAAAAAATGGTAACAGTGGATATTGCTTGGAATAATAAATAAGAATGTGTATTTGTTTTTACTTAAAATATTCATATGGTAGTAGTTTAGTAAAGATTAAGATTTGAAAATTTGAAGTGTTTCCAAAAATATCCGATACAATCTGGTTCAAAATATATACAGGGGGATGTTTTACATCATAAGTAGCATTGTACACTTGTTTTTCAAATAAAAACTAATTTGAAGGTAGTTTACTAAATACAGATTTGCGTATAATTTAAATTTATAAAAATATAGCTGTAAAAAAAAGTTCAAAACTTTTATCTTAGATTGATTTAATTTGAATAATAATATAGCATATTTGTTTTTTCTAAGGACAGTTTGTTTAAGAATAGTTTACTGATAATAACTTAAAAAAAATGAAAATTATTATAAATGGTTTAACAATTCAATTACTTACTTTCATGTGTTCCAAACTATACTAGACTCTACAAGGAGAAATAATGTAAGATTTTGTCGTATGATTTATTTTATACTTTTACTATCTTAAACACGTTTACGAGGTTGGAAAAGATTGCAGCATAAATTACATAGACGTATCCACTTTTATAAATATTTTTTATTGTTGTGAATATTGATTATTATTTAATCAAGGCCACAAATATTAAGCTTAGTCTTGCTAATTTAAACGATTACTACCATTTCTATAAATGGTATTTCTTAGTATTATAGTTTCAAATTTTCTCTCTGAGCATGAACGAATCCTTATTTCATTCAAGGTTAGAATTTAAAAGAAAAATAAATATAGCAGAGGGAGGAATACTATTGCCAATTATTCCACAAATGATAACTTATTTTCAAAATTGAGGTGGTTTTAAACACTCAATTTACTCAAGTATTTTAACTGTGAGCTTAATAAATATTTATGTGTAAAAATATTGCGAAAAACCTTAGTAAATATTTGGTCCAATTCTATGAGGCTTTTAATATTATCCCAGAATATTTCTAACCAGTTTTAACCAGTGGTTAATTGATGGTAACTTCCAGACTAAAGGCATACTACTGACTTTGATAAAGTCCTCCCAAGTCGAGGGTGACTTGCGTTATCTGATAGCTCGCGATATTAAGTTATAACTCATATGTAGCTGACGATTTCCACACGTCCATCATAGACTCTGCCTTAAAATATGAGTGAAGAATGACCCCGGGCACGGGACGATTCTTGGATAGCTCAGCGGCTAGAGCATTGACATACTAAGCCAAAGGCCCAGGGTTTGATTCCCGTGTCCAGGTGTAATTTTCAATTTTCAGAATATGATATCTAGATGGAGTAAATCCTCACTAAAAGCATAAATAATAGCTTTGGCTATTTGATTGTTGATTTTTATTTTCTAAATAGTGCGTGAACTTTCCATAAATTCAAACCTTCCTAATCCACATCCCATTAGGTTACATTTATGTTGTTATTCCAGCCGGGTAGTATGACGTGGAGTGCGAAACAAATCCTCACGTTAATCACAGTTCCTGATGAATAATTATGATGCTCTCATGGACTAAAACATTTAAAAAAGAAGTCCTTCCCTGATACAACATAACAGAAACAAATTTGATAAAAAAAATTGGTACGGAACCCCGCACGGACTTTCTCGCTCTATTGTTTAAAAAAGGAGATATTTACTCAAAACTCGTAATATAAGTGAAACTAAATAATATATACTAGTAACCCAAGCATACGTTGCAATATGCCTATGTAAAACATTTTTTAGGTCCGAGTTTTAAATTTTATAATTTCATTTTCAAAGAACTCCTCATTCATATGTTTGGACCGATAAAAAAAGATCAATGTTGGGTCCACAAGGGTCAACACTTCGTATTAAAATTTCAACTTCTGGTTAAAATTTTCGACATTTTATTAGGTGTTGCGAATCTTCATGTCATCGCATTGCTATTAAATTTCTCATTTATAAATTTTGACCAATAAAAAATGTAAATATTGACTATTGAGTCTGAAATGGAGATAGATCATTGTTGAAAACATTTCTCTTAAGAGTTTTAAGGAAAAATAGCAAACTTTTTGAGAGACTTACCTATATTTAATTACTCAATTGCATTGGAGCATTATTTCGTTAAAACTAAAGTAGTATCTTTTTACAACTAAAGCTCACAAAATTGTATTAATATATTTGCCAATAACTCAAAATTGGTTGGTTTTATAAAAATATATTTCATATAAAAGTTTTTTTATTTTTAATAGCACTACAATCTTGCAATAATAAGTTATTTAGTATCTCAAATAGTTGCGGATATACGGAAATTTCAGCTTCTGTAAAGTACTCTAAAATTAATTTTCATGGTAAAATGAAAATAGCCAGTTTATTTCTAATCTTAATCAATGCCTAGATACGAATTTTAATCAACATAGTTGGAGTCGATTTTGAAAAAATCGAGTTTTTCTCTTTTCACCCTTTCCTAAGCTACTCTTAATTTCAAGTTTAAACAGACACACAGACAGTCGTCATTGCAAATACCACTTTTTAGGGGGTCATGAGACGTTGACATCCATCAACAGTTCAGGTTAAATTTTTTAAGTTCACAATACTTTTAACTTTTGTTTTCGAAAAGTTTATATATATATACGTATAGCTTGAAAGTTATTGGTTTTATAAAATTATGCTTCGAATAAAATATTTGTATTGTAAATATATCTACATATCTATAATGATAAGTAATTTCATATCTCAAGTAGTTTCGGAGATATGATAAAAAATGAGAATTTACGCATCAGACCGGAGCCTTTAAAGTCATTTGCCGAAATATTGGGAGTAGCCATTTTGTTTGAAATATTTATAAATGCTTAAAAATGAAATTCAATCAAAATCTTTAGGATAGATTTTGAGAAAATCGACTTTGCTTCTATTTGCCCTTCAGTAAACTACCCTTAATTTTAGAGTTAGATATCCAATTCTAAGAACCCAAATATATGGGTAGCCATCTCAAAGATAATTATGTTTTACTGTTCATCCTGTGTATTTGTGGGTGAATTACTGCTCGCTGGGTCATTGTGGGCAAATAAGTGAGGTTTTGGTTACAATTCGGATATCTGCACCGATACTTGGCGACGATATTACATTGAGTGAAGTCTTAGCGTCAGTTAGAACAGCTGTGAAGAAATAATGATGGTTCTACCATCAAATTAAATCCTCATAGTAATAAGAATAAACAACTCCTTCTTCTTTTCACCTACCTCGGTGGCGTAGCTAGCTAACGCGCTGGTTTCATGTTGAACTAGACTACCGAGTACGGGGAGATTGAGGTTCGAATCTCACTCAGGTGAACTGGGGTTGGTTTTTCCTAAATAGTTTTCCACTCTACCTCCACACAAATGTGGGTTCACTCCCTCTATATTCAACCTTCCTAATTCATAACCCGTTAGCGTAATTAGTATTTAAGCGTTCAACCCGAACGGGTAGTAAGACGCGGTGCTAAGTATATTCTTCTTATTCTTCTAAAGTCAACAACTAGAAGGGTGGTCCAATATGATTTATATCCATCCGCAGCTGGGCATGCACTCAGTCCCTTCGGCTGAATAGTGCCACCCGCACCATCTGATATAAATCCACCGCACTAGGGGAGTTCAAAAAGTGTGATGTTTCCCCCGTTAACGTCCACACTGAATTTCTATGAGCGAACGTGAAAGGACCTACCTATTTTGCCAGGAGAGGTATTTTCACATACCTTCCAAGGTTATTTTACACGCCACGATCGACATGAGGGACCGACGGCTTTACTTCCCCATCCGAAGGAAGTTGTGCTATGGATTTTTATCGCTAAAAATAAAAAATACGTTTACCTCAATTAGGTTTGAACCCATGATAGTAGGTTCAGAGGTAAGAACTTTACTCCAAGATCACCGAAGTCCGCAATTTTAGTTTAGAATACATGTATTAACATTGTAACTGAAATTAAACTGATTCTATGGTTTGCGCCAGAGATAATAAAGATTCAATTGAGCGTGGTCCATGTCTGACCGTGTGAAGCTGGTTTCCTCCAGCCAATCAACATATAACGTAGACTTTAGTACCTTCCAAACCTTGACCTTGAATTGATAATCTGAATAATAAAAGCAAGAAGATATATCATCATTTTTTTTATAATGATAAATTTTTATTTATTTTTATATATACAGGGTGGTGTTGAAACAATTAGACGATCTATACTGCGGAAAATGATTAACAACGAGCTGAGGTTTGTCGGACGTCCGGTGGAAGAAACTCACCTGAAAGATATTATCTTCAAAAAGTAAAAACAGTGTAGATTTACTTTTCAATTAAAGCGTTAATTTTCAAGTTACTAATCGTCTAATTATTTCTGTCCCACCCTGTATATAAAAATAAACACACACACACACACACACACACAAGAAGACCTGATTGACAGCTCTTTTCCCCCCACTATTCCGCGGCCAATAAGATTCTTCTTAAAATGGTTAGGCTTGTAAACAAGTTTATTTCCCGCACGATTTCATTGCTGTCGTGTGACGCAATTGTATATAAAGAAAGGAAAGTGGCATTTTTCCTCGACATTGAGAGTTGCGGTACGGGTGTTGGATCGCAAGCAGGTGTCGCCCCAGGGAGTATTAGGGTCACAAGTTGTTTGGACTTGTCCGGCAGTCGCGTGGACGTAACGAGGATGATCAATACCTTCTCTATACTGGCTGCGGCGACGCTTCTCCTAGGACAGACGTCGCTAGCGCTCAGATTACGTGAGTAAAGAACAACAACGTCCGTTGATTTTATAACAGTTTGGGGGTACACCGGGGACATGGCTGGAAGTTCTCGGTGTGATTTGTAAATGCGTCTCTTTTTATTATCATTATTATTATTAGCACCGCGTCTTACTACCCGTTCGGGTTATACGCACTTACGCTAATGTGTAATGGTAGGGTGATTGTNTTATTATTAGCACCGCGTCTTACTACCCGTTCGGGTTATACGCACTTACGCTAATGTGTAATGGTAGGGTGATTGTGAGATGAAATGAAGGACCTACAGTTTAACGTGGGATTCGAACCACGGTGGAGGCTTGGCATTCCACACATTCACAAGTTGTGATTAATACACGTCCTGTCAGAGGTGAAGGAAGGGTTTAGTAATCAGATAAATCTGTGACTTATTTTTTTTTTACTCATTTGTAAAATAATTAAGGATATTTTTCTGTTTTTCTTCGTGTCTTACTATTCCTCAAGAGTACATACATTTAATAACACTGGTAGTATAGGGATGAGTAAGGTAGAGTCTAGAAAAGATGAACACGCGTTTTCTTTAGGGAAAAGCAGAAACATAATTTATGAGAAATAACACCACAATCTCAAACACCCCATCACCGGCAAACCAAACCAGAACGAACCCGACGCTTTTTCCGCGTGTCCATCTATGAGGACCAAAGGTGCAAATCTTGCGTTGGATCTGGCTGCTCGGTGATGTGGTTCGAATCCCTGTCGTGTGTATTGTGGTGGTATTTACTATATGATTCTAATCTTTACTTTCACTCAAATGCAAGTAGCCCGTCTGTTGAAATATCAGTTGCGTCTCTTCTTTTTTGTGGACATGCGAATATACCGGATATAAACGATGTAAATAGTTTGATCAATACTTGTAGACTATTTATAAATTAAATCTTTGTTAAATAATTCATACAAATGTTAAAATTGACCAATCACAGGAATGTTATATTTGGATAATGCAAGAAAGTAGGGAAGGGCTGATATTAAATGGTGCAATGCAGTTATTAGGATATACAGTAGCCCCGTGGCTTCTTTGGTGCTGACTGACAGCTCACAGCTGACTTCTGACAGTCAACATTTAGGTATACACCTAAACTTTTACTGTCAAAAGTTACAGCTGCTAGACAAATGTTTTTGCAGATCATCTGGTTCGGCGTAGGGATACATAATTTTGTCTGGTAACTTTTCAAAGCCGTCAGCTGTCAACTGTGGGCTACCAGTCAGCACCAAAGAAGTCATGGGGCTACTGTACAGATGATTTAACTATGTTTGGAAATAGTAAGGAAGTTGTTGCGAAAAATCAGAAATTGTATTAGAGACTGGTAAGGAAATAGGATTAGAAGTGAAAACTGAAAAAAGAAAATATCTTATTACAGAGAGAACACAGATTGAGGACAATAATTCATATATTATTGTGAACAACATATCAGTTGACATGGTTAATGAGTTTAAATATTCAGGAACAATTTTAATTAGCAATAACAATATTAGATTGGAAATTAAGAAAATAATACAGTCGATAAATGCATGATATTATTCGGTCAGTAAGTTGTTGATATATCACATGCTATCAAGGAATGTACAACTCAGAATATACAAATAAATAATTTTACCTGTTGTTCTTTATGGGCGTGAAACGTGGTATCTTACCTTACATGACTAAAATAAATGTAGGATGTTTGAAAACGAGGTGCTTAGGAAGATATTTAGTACAGAAAGGGATGTAGATAATGGGGAGTGGAGGAGGTTACATAATAATGAGCTAAATACCTTCTACTAATCACAATACATTTCTAGGATAGTTAAATGTATCAAATTACGGTGGACAGAATATGAAAGGCGAATGGAAGAATCTACAACTTGTTCGAGGTATTGACTGGCAAACCCAATGGGAAGACCTAGACGCAGATGGAAGGTTGACATTAGAATGGACCTGAAAGAGATAGGGTGTAGTGAGGTGGACTGGATAGAACTAGCTCAAGATAGGGATAGTGTATAATGAGGTGGACTGGATAGAACTAGCTCAAGATAGGGATAGGGTGTAATGAGGTGGACTGGATAGAACTAGCTCACGATAGGGATAGGGTGTAATGAGGTGGACTGGATAGAACTAGCTCACGATAGGGATAGGGTGTAATGAGGTGGACTGGATAGAACTAGCTAAATATAAGAATAGATGGTGCAATTTTTTCAGTGTGGCAATCAACTTTTAGAGTTCTTAATGCAATAGATTAAATAAGTAATAAGAGTAATTAACATAAGTCACGGATATAGACGTTTCTGGATACATCTTTCAAATCAATTAAATATAGTTGAAAGATACATGTACAAAGGTATCGAACCGGAACCTTGGACGTCAATGCTTTCTATCACTAAGCTATCCATGAATCGTCAGGTGTTAATACGGGAGTGACAGAGACGCGAGGAAAGGTCACTATTTTTACAACTTTTTGTATACAAATTTAATTTTTGTCAAAATAGATCAAATATTGCTCCAGTATAAATATAGAGTATAATTTTCTCCACATGGTAATATCAACAGTTGTTGAATATCTGACAATTTTTCCTCTTAATTTAAAAAGTTTCTCATCTAATGCCGCTATGCTCATGACAGATATTCAACAACTGTTGATATCACCGCGTGAAGAACACTAATCTCTATGTTTATACCGGAGCAAAATTTGATTTATTTTAACCAAATAAATGTTTTTCTATAAAAACTATTAAAAAAAACACTTCCCTTTTCTCGCGTCCCCTACTTCCCCACCTTAAGGGTAATTGTTCACTCATAGTTTGTGCAGACTTTCTGATAAGCGTGTGTATTTATCACACTATCCGCCTTAAAGTATGAGTAAAGGAGGACCTTGAGTAGGGAACAAACCCTGGATACCTCAGTGGTAGAGCATAGGCGTGAGTCCCAGGTTCGATAGCCGTCTTACATGCCTAGTTTTTTTTAAAAAACTATATTTGATTTAATTTTTTTCAGCACTAAGTTTTATTACCTATTCGTATTGTACGCTTCTGTACTAATTACACTAAGGGTTAAGGATGAGGAAGGTTAAATTTAGAGGAGATATGCCCGCATTTTCTTAGAGACATTGTGAGAAACCATCGAGGAAAAAACACTGTCATCAGGAATCTAGTTTATTGCGAGAGTAGCACTACCGAAGCTGATTTAAATTTTTATTGAAATATTGATGAAAAAAAGTTATTTTTTGTTTGACAAAAGTTTATAACTTTGTTTTTCAGCCCATTACCTGAAGTCCTGTAAGGTGGATGCCAGCTTCGAGGCCTGTGCCTTAAAGAATGGTCAAGACTCAATAGCCACACTCGTAAAAGGTTGAGTAAGGTCGATAGCCACACTCGTAAAAGGTGAGTAAGGTCGATAGCCACACTCATGAAAGGTGAGTAAGGTCGATAGCCACACTCGTAAAAGGCGAGTAAGGTCGATAGCCACACTCATGAAAGGTGAGTAAGGTCGATAGCCACACTCGTAAAAGGTGAGTAAGGTCGATAGCCACACTCATGAAAGGTGAGTAAGGTCAATAGCCACACTCGTAAAAGGTGAGTAAGGTCGATAGCCACACTCGTAAAAGGTTGAGTAAGGTCGATAGCCACACTCGTAAAAGGTGAGTAAGGTCGATAGCCACACTCATGAAAGGTGAGTAAGGTCGATAGCCACACTCATGAAAGGTGAGTAAGGTCGATAGCCACACTCATGAAAGGTGAGTATGGTGCCCGTTTCATTATGTTTACCCGAGACTAAACTACGCTCCCAAGACAGGCCCGGATTTATATCCGTAGAGCCACCGGGGTTGTAAGCAATTAGGGGCACCAACATTAAACAAGAATTTTTCTTCTTGACATCATCATTTTTCTTTCTTTACATAATTCATTAATAGTTATATTAATAAAATCTCAATGTCAAATATATTATTTAAACAAGGAAATATTATGATAACCGGGGCGCGGGTTTGAATTATATGAAAACGATTAAAAATGAACTCTAAAATGACCTGGAAATTCTAATAAAATGACTTCAAATTTTTTAAATACCTAAACAATGAACAAAAACTAGTAATGAATGCACATGAATAAATCAAACATGAACTTTAAAAATGTAAAATTCAATGGAAAGCCTTTAACACCTAAACTCTATTATTCTATTACATATAATATAGATTTACAAATAACTCCTTCAGAAGTAATAGCAACCCCTCCCAACACAACCCTCTCCAGTCTAGTTACAGTCTCACCAGGAATGTGTAATACCTCCTTCAGAAGTAATAGTTACCCTCTCCCAACACAACCCTCTCCAGTCTAGTTTCTGTCTCACCAGGAATGTGTAATACCTCCTTCAGAAGTAATAGCTACCCCCTCCCAACACAACCCTCTCCAGTCTAGTTACAGTCTCACCAGGAATGTGTAATACCTCCTTCAGAAGTAATAGTTACCTCCTCCCAACACAACCCTCTCCAGTCTAGTTGCAGTCTCACCAGGAATGTGTAATACCTCCTTCAGAAGTAATAGCTACCTCCTCCCAACACAACCCTCTCCAGTCTAGTTGCAGTCTCACCAGGAATGTGTAATACCTCCTTCAGAAGTAATAGCAACCCTGTCCAGTCTAGTTACAGTCTCACCAGGAATGTGTATTTTACAACCAGACAAGCAAAGAGGATACTAAGTTCATGGAATACTCAAGATAAATTGCTTAAAATGATTCAAAAATTCCTTTAAGAAACCCAAAAGACACAAACCAAGAAAATATAACTTTAAATTCCAAAATGACAAAAAATAACAAAGAATATCATTAAAATATACATTCCCACAACCAGGGGATCATGAACAGAGTTTTTTTTATGTTCATTGTCTGTGATGTACCAAACCAAGAACGATAATATGTCATCAAAATCCAGGCCCTGATTATCACAATAAATTACATTTGTCTTAAAACAACCTTTTTACTATACATTTCTTTTGATTTTAGTTGACCTTGACAAGGAAAGAAAATAATATAAACGTTTAAAATTATAAAATTAATATTATTAATGTTATTCATATATATCCTATCCAAAAATGACCAAAGAGAATTTTTATAAAATTAGCCAAAATATTTTTTTATTGTAAATGTTTGTGGAGGCCCTGGGACGTTAGCCCTTTTCATCCACCCTTAAATGAAGGCCTGCCCCAAAATCCACTCGAAATAATTGTTTTTTTGTTATATATAATCAAGAAACTTTGTACAGATATAGAAAATTACCTCCTAATGAACATTCCGAAAGTCCCTTAAGGCCCTTGGCCCTGTCGGGTGCAAGTTTAAAACCTATTTTGTGGGGGATGGTGGGCGGAAGGGTGAAAGGCATGGCGTGGCTTTACAACCGATCAAAGTATCCTTCCGCGCCAACAAGAACAGATGGATCACGGAAACCGTATATGGAACTAGTTACCGGACAGGTCTTACGGAAAAATCATACGTTTGTAAATGTAAGTTTTCTCGAGAACAAGTGAAATTGTTATGTTAATATTTTCAACACGCCTTCTAAGATAATGTATCGATGTTTATTATTTGTTACATTTTCTTATTTTTTGTTATGAAGCCAGCAGTTTTCTATTGAAAAATGTCAATTTTATCGATATTTGATCACTGTTAAAATTATAGAGGTGTGTGTATATGAAAAGATATAACTTAATAAACATGCATCTATTCTTGAACAAACCGTTTCCGAAAATAAAATTGCAAAACATTAAAAATTCTTGAAGATAACCGTCTGTTCTCATGGCTCTGCATTTCCACGCCAAATGAAAGGGGCCAATCGCTTTAAGATTAAGTTTGTTATACAGTCGATATCTTGAAAAATGGCCACTTTATTTCCCTCACAATTCACTAACACTTAGAGATAGCCTAAACAATTGAGAGTGATGGCTTGTAGGGCGTAAAAAAACAAAAATGTTTGTATCTAATAGTTTGATCTAACTAAACTGGTTTAGTAAATATCAGCACAGGAAAACATGTTCTCCACACTCGCCGGCCGTGAAATGTAATCAAGATCGCCTTGAGAAAGGTCTTCCTTCACACAGCGGTGTAAGATTACTACTCAAGGCGGGGAAGCGAGAAAAGATCACGGTTTTTGCAGTTTTTATAGCAACACTTTTTTTTTTTGACGAAATAAATTAAATATTGCTCTGTTAGAAACATAATTTAATGTTCTTCACACGTTGTTATCAACAATTGTTGAATATCTCTCATGAGCATAGTGGTATTAAATGATAAACTTTTTAAATGAAGAGAAAAATTTGTCATTAAATTCCAGGACACCATTAATAGATATTCAACAACTGTTGATATCACCGTGTGAAGAAACTCTATGTTTATACTGGATATACATATTTGATTTATTTGACCAAAAAAATGTTTTCCTATAAAAACTATAAGAACACTGACCTTTTATCGCGTCCCCTACACTCCCAAACTTAAAATATACAGACTAATATTAATATAAATGACCTTTTAGAAAACACAACAATTTTTTTTTGCAGCCAACATTGATAACATTTTACTATCTTACTAATTTTCGTCTTACTATTTGTTTATGTTGTACTCATATAAGATACATACTCTAATGGATAGGGATGAGTAAGTCAGAATATAGGGGAAATGTATCCACACTTGTGTGGATGGAGAGTGGAAAACTATTTAAGGAAAATGTCTCAATACACCCGGCGGAAATTCGACCCTCGATCTCCCCGTCATAGGAAGTCTAATTTATTACGAGAGTGACGCCTGCTTAGACCTTTCTACCACCAAAGCATGTTGTATTACTCATTTGTGTTATTTTATATGTATTGATAATATCTATCAAAAGTGACAACTGCAGATCACATGACTTGACGTATGAATACGTGAAAGTAGTTTGATTAGTTTTTAAAAATGTCAGCTACTGTCCTTCCTACAGTGTTCCTACTATTAGACCGATTCAACACTAGCGGTTTAAACGCGGCGGTTTTTGCTTCCACTTGTGCAGAATGGTTTAAAAATGTTATATTGCGGGACTTATTTTGTTGGAGGAAATTCGCAAAAAAACAAACAAAAAAAACCCTATTCAAAAGAAACGTTGTTGGACTCACCCCACATTATCGAACCGTCTCTCAACAGGACAGTTTCATATTATGTTTGTGAATCACAGAATGTACCCAAAGAAGTTATTTTTGTACTACATGATGTCTGTGATTTCATTTGACGAACTACTTGGTTTAGTGAATGAAAATATTGCAAAACGTGATACCATCTTGAGGAAGAGTATTATTCCTGCTGAAAGACTTGTTGTGACATTGAGGAACACACTGCCTGTTAACGCCTCCAGGGGTACAGTAGCCCCATGGCTTCTTTGATGCTTACTGTCAGAAGTGACAGCTGCTAAACACATGTTTTTGCAGGTCATATGATTCGGCGTAGGGATACATAATTTGTTCTGGTAACTTTTCAAAACCGTCAGCTGTCAGTCAGCACCAAAGAAGACATAGGGCTGCTGTAAACGCTGGTCTAGACGTAAACTTATTTTCTAACTTAATAACAAGGGTTTCATTCAAAGGAGCGGTTGCTAGCGTTTTAACAGCTAATTTAGAGTAGGCCTTAATGATGTATCTGTCCCGATAATTCCAGGGGACCCTCAGTACCGGATCCCTAAGTTGGAGCCTCTGGGACTGGACGAGATCAAGATCGATCAAGGATCAGGACCTGTACAACTGTCCCTGACTGGGAAGGATGTCAAAGTGCACGGCCTTAGCCACGCGGTACTTAAGAGCATCAAGTAAGTTAAGGCGTCTTCACAACAAACTTTTCATAAGACACGGATGTTCCATTGTTAGTATTATTTTAACACCGCGTCTACCTGCCTGTCCAGACTATACGCATGTTAAATAATTACACCAATGTGTTAGGAATGAGGAAGGCGGTGTTTAGAGGAAGTGTACTCATATTCACGTGGATGGAGAGAGGTGAACTATTTAGGAAAATAAACACCTCAGATTATCCGATAGTAGTGACTCGAACCTCCAGCTTCCTATCCCCGGATATAGCCCCTACATCTTAGCCCACGCATCTACCTATATAAGTATTTGCCACAGTTTATTTAATGCCATCCCACTTAACCGGCCAGTTCTGCCATAATTTATCCAACACTAGCCCTCCTAAGCCTTAGCTCTTAGATTATGTCGTTTAGTAATCAAAGTGTCAAAGATGTGTCCACTCGGCTTTACATGAAGTGTAGCGGTCTTACTTTGAAAGATTCCACCATGGTATAGATTGTAGGACCAGATCATGGTGTAATCCATCAAGGTAATATTACCTTTCAGTTTAAACGGATTATATCAATATTTATTTATCTATGCGTGTTTGGGCTACATCCCTCGTAGCCCAGTAGTGGAAATATTATCCAGTACTGATGTACAGTTAGTTGTCCAGGGGACGTACTAATGTACTAACAGTAGTACAACCTTTACATGGAGGCTCTTTACATGTCCGGATGAGATGAGGTGATGGTGATAGTGAGGATGGAGGTTTGGAGCCAATGGAAATTTTAAACCTAACTTAAACCTAACTAACCAAACCTTGGTGACCGTTATGGTAACTCCCCTTTCAGGAAAAAAATACCCACGGTACCAGCCGGGAAACAAACTCGAGACTTCTAGGCTCGTAGCCAGATGCGCTGACCACTACACCATGGGGCCGGTTATTGTAACGATTAAAATACTAATCACCCGCTTCGGTGGTCGCATGGTCTAACGCGCTAATATCGTGTTAGACTAGATTACCGATGACGAGGTTCGAATATAGGTAGAGTGAACTGAGGGTGTTTTTTTTCAAAATAATTTTCCACTTTTCCTTCACTCAAACGCGGGTATATTTCCTCTAAATATAACCTACCTAAAGCCACTAGTGTGAGTATTATATAAAGGTATGGGTAGTAAGACGTGGTGCTAATAGAAAGTAGTGTCTCTGAACGAAAGTGTGTTTGTTTCAGGTTCGACAGCGACAGTAAGTTGTTAGATATTGGTTTTACGATAGACAAAGTGATCGTGTTGGCCAAGTACGACATATCGGGCAAAGTCCTCGTCTTGCCGATCACCGGTACAGGAGACTTGAACATCACGCTAGGTAAGCTCCCATTGGCTTCTTCCGCTTCTTCCAATCACCCTACCATTACACATTAGCGTAAGTGCGTATAACCCGAACGGGTAGTAAGATGCGATAATAATAATAATAATAATAATAATAATAATAACAATAACAATAATAATAATGGTTTCAAGCGTAAAGTCGCAAATAATTTGCGTGTGGAAGCTCATTCTTGAGATTGAGAGGGGTGAGACGTATGTGTGTGTGTGTGTGTGTGTGTGTGCATGCGTGCGCGAGCGTGGTACGTAATTCTTGTGTATTTTAGCTCTAGTTTTTTTCCTTTTTTTTTAAATACTTTTTGTGTGTTTTATACATATATATATATTATTTGGTTAAACTTCAGTTTAATTGTATTGGTTAAGTGTAAGAAAAGGCAGTAGCCTTAACTTCACCATTAAAGTCGATTATTATTAATAATCAGATACAGTACCTGCCTAAGCTAGGTATTTAAAAATAAACATTCTTATACAAAATAAATAAAATATTACTTCAGTTGATACCTGCTAGTTTGATCCGACACCTTAGCCTCAGTCGGTAGCAGGTCTATATACTGAGATAAGCTTCCCGGGTTCTATTCCCGCCATGGCCGAAAAATATATTATTGGTGAAATTTGGGTTTACACTTTCACAATGATGAATTAACGGCCGGGGGACTGGATGTTGTGCCTGTTTTAGTCTTAAGTTATATTATAAGACGTATGAAGCCACGACAGGCCTAGCAAGATGGTAGTGGAGAATATATGTCTTGGATAAAAAACTGACCCAGGATGGAAACAATAATTTATTTTATCACACGTGGTAATCTCAGCATCACCTATTAAATATTTGTAACTAGCATGAGGGTGTTTGAACATAAACTACTTAATTAATCTAATCTCAAAATAAATTACTAAGTGAACCCAAAATACTATTTATTTGTCGCTACTCAACCCCAACCCACAAAGCAGAAAGCAGCTGACAAATTTGCTCGCGGGGTTGGGCTGAGGATCGACAATAGCGTAGTAAAATGGGATTAGGGAAAATGGCGCCTCCACAGAAAAAAAGGGGGATATGGCACCCTCCTATCAATCATCACACCATTAGGTGGAAAAAGAGCACCCCACACTGTTTCACACAATTACAAAACAAGTAAACTCAAGGACCTAACAAAGTGTTTGAGGAGTCTAACCTAGATTCAAAAATGGAGTAAAAGGTTGTCGATAATTAGTTTGGTAACTTCAATTTATACGTTCACATCAAATTCTTACAGATACAGAGTATTCTTTATTTTATATAAAAACCTAACCTAACCTTACCTAACCTAAGAAAATATAGCCTAACCAACAGGCAAAGAGACGGGTTCAATGAATCGATGTACTTTGACCTCCTCAAGACCTCATAATGCGTGATGAGTCGATTTGAAATCACCCCCCCCCCCCCCCCNNNNCCCCCCCCCCCCCTCCTAAACAAAAGAATGCGATGAACAGATCCACGCCGTTGAAAATGGTAAGGTCGTGAGGGAAGTGATAAAAGTGCGCCCACACGACCTTGCTAAAATTATTTAGGTGAGACAGACAAGGTCGTGTGGGTGCACTTTTCCCACCTATTAGTGTGATGATTCATGGGAAGGTGCAGTTTTCCCATAAATTGTTATTATTATTATTAGCACCGCGTCTTACTACCCATTCGGGTTATACGCACTAAAATGTTATTAAGGTTGAACATAGAAATAGTTGTGTTTTTTTTGTGTGTGTTTTCTAAAATGTCCTTCCTTTGTTTCAGACGAACTCTCTGGAGTTTACAAGGTGAAACTTGACCTCAAGAAAAACGAGAAGGATGGAAAGGATTACGCACAAATCAATAATAGCGACTTTAAGTTTAGCACCAAGAGGGCTCATTTCCAACTCGACAATCTCTTCAACGGGGACAAAGCCTTGGGTAGGTGCAAAACCTTTTTACGGTCTAGGCGAGTCTCAAAGTAAACACGTTCAACTAGTGTCGGTTAGGGACTTGGCCTAAATGTGACGTCACGGCAAGTCAAGCCAGGATGTCACATGTTAAATGACGTTTTATTTGAATAATTTTAAAGACGAAACATTGAAATAGAAACCTTGGTGCTTAGATAATTTTAAAAATATTCTTACATTGTCACATAATTATTTCGTTGATCTTGAATCAGTTCTTTTGGATTTTTTTTAACCGACTACATCTCAGCCCTACATACATACATACATACATACATACATACATACATACATACATATATACATACATACATACATACATACATACATACATACATACATACATACATACATACATACATACATACATACATATATACATACATACATACATACATACATACATACATACATACATACATACACACATACATACACATACATACATACATGCATATATACATACATACATACATACATACATACATACATACATACATACATACATACATACATACATACACACACACACACTCACACACACACTCATCCTCTCAACATGCCCAAACCCACGTAAAACTCTTCTATCACACTGTCCTGTTGTATTCCCTTTCAACCAGCACTCCTTCAGCTCCCATTCATTACTGACTCAGACTATACAGTTTATCCTTGTTATTTCCAGTGGCAGCCTTCCTTCCAGATTGAAGATTAAAAAAGTCCTTGGGGGGCGTTTGTCCATTTAGAATAGTAAACAATCAAAACATAGCTTTGAAATGCAAGTGAACGCGGTCCAAACGTAGAGGGCTTATCGTGCGAACCTCCCATCATCTTGTCCTCTGTTCACGTTTTATACATTGGTGTGTAAGTGTTATGGTTCTTGTGAGTGCTTGAAGTGTGTTAAGTTTAATATACATAGCACGCTTCTCGAGATAGCTTCCACTCTACCAACAAGACAACTTCGTTGATTTAATCATTTTCCTAAAACGCGCGTTTAATTCTCAGAACCAAAGACGATTGATTGAACTATGTGTGCGCACCACGTCCTACTGCCCATTCAGTCTATACAGATATTTCTAACTAATGCGGTAGGAAAGAGAAATATATACTGTAGAAGAAATGTAACCACATTTGCTTGTAGATAGAGGATCAGAAACAACTTAGGGAAAAAAAACATCTCATAACATTCTACCGGGATTAAAACCCCAACCTTCTTAATGAGAATGTCCACGGATGAGGTCGAGATATCAATATCACCTGGTCAAAAGAAGGTTGGGGTTTTAATTCCAGCTGGCTGCTGGGAGTTAACTTTCCCTTAATGTTTTTCTTTCCCCCCATCCAGACAAATGCGGCTACATTTCGTCTTTAACGTTTGTGTATTTTTTTTAGCACCACGTCTTACTAGCCATTTAGGTTGTACGCTTACGTGCTAATTACGCTAGTGGTTTCAGGGATTAGGGAGGCTATATTTAGAGTAAATGTACCTGTATTTGCGTAGAAGGAGAGAGATAGAGAGTGGAAAACCATTTTTGGGAAAAACCACCCTAAATGTACCCAACCGAGATTCGAACCTTGATCTCCCCATTATAAGCGATCTAGTCTACTCTGAGAGTAACACCTTAGACCATGCGGCCACCGATGTAATCTGTTTATATAAATAGCCAAACTTAATGAATAACCAAATAACCCGTTAAGGTGGTCGAATGATCCTAAGGCGTCAGTTTCGTGTTAGACTGGACAGTCGATGGTGGGGAGATCTGGGTTGCAATCCCGGTCGAGTGTATTGAGGCAGGTTTCCCCTAATTTTATTTCCCACTCTCCCTCCACACACATATTCGGGTACATATCTTCTGGATCCTAACTTCTTCCTCTCTACTCCATTAACGTAATTAATATTTATGCTCATAACCTGAGCTGGTATAAAGACCTGTGTTGGTGAGTTGCGGCCCACTCATTTGAGAGAGAGGTATGAGTTACGGCCCACTCATTTGAGAGAGAGGTACTAGTTACGGCCCACTCGTGAGAGAGAGAATGAGTTACGGCCCACTCATTTGAGAGAGAAGTACTAGTTACGGCCCACTCATTTGAGAGAGAGGCACTAGTTACGGCCCACTCATGAGAGAGAGAGAGTTACGGCCCACTCGTTTGAGAGAGAAGTACTAGTTACGGCCCACTCATTTGAGAGAGAAGTACTAGTTACGGCCCACTCATTTGAGAGAGAAGTACTAGTTACGGCCCACTCATTTGAGGGAGAGGTATGAGTTGCGTCAACCTAATTAGCAGTGTGCTTCTATCATGCTGGCGTAAATTTCAAATTGAAACTATCATCGTCTCATGTCGACATCCCTCGTAATATCTAAACTTCCTCAGTTCTTGTCGTTCAATGGTTTTGGCAAAAATGTAAAGATTTGTTAGATTAGGTTAGGTTAGGTTAGGTTAGGTCAACAGCCCAGGCCGTAATTCAACTGTCTCTTTAGAGGTAAACAACCCGTGCGGCCGTAACTCAACCTGCAGCTCAATAATATCCAGTGGGAAATAAAAAATAAGTTGTTTTTTGTTCGTTTCAGGTGACAACATGAACGTGTTCTTGAACGAGAACTGGGCCGAGGTGTTTAAAGAGTTTGGTCCTGCCGTGGGTGACGTCATCAACGTAGTCATCAGCCGGATTCTCACCGGAGTGTTTGAACTTGTTCCCTATGAAGATATATTCGAGTTCAACAAAGCATAAAGAATCACCGGAGGCGAGGGAAAAATAAAACACGAACTTGCCACCTACAACAACAAATAACTACACTAACTTCAAGTAATTGGAACTAACACTCTTTTCATAAAAAAAAATGAATTAATAGGTTCTACTCAGTTTTTAATCATCCTAACCATGTATTTTTTCCGTCTCAAACTCTGGGTTTACAGCCCATATACCAAAGACACGATTTTATATTTAAAAAAAATAAACTCAAATAATTGGACAAATTTAAAGTGGTATTTATAGAACAAAAAAATATCGTCTTGGTATTTTTTTAATTACCTGTTAAAATAAATCCTATAACGCCCCTGTAAAGTATTAAATGTTATCAATATTAAAATAAAGGATATGTTTCTAATAATAATAATAAAAAAAGATTTGTTTCTACATGTTTGTTGTCTGTTACAAAATAAAATAGTTAAAGATTATCTGAGATGTTAAAAATAAACCACATTAAAAAATCAAGTTGTGTATTCATTTTTATCAGCCCGGAGTTTACAACATAGCTATACGGCCACAAATATTATTATTATTATTATTATTGCTAATCACTTTTAGTTTTAGTTTATTATTATTATTATTATTATTATCTAGCACCGCGTCTTACTACCCGTTCGGGTTATACGCTTTAAGAACTAATTACGCTAATGGATTAGGAATTGGAAAGGTCTAATTAGAGGAAGTGAACCCACATTTGCGTGGAGGGAGAGTATAAAACCATTTAGGAAAAACCAACCCCAGTTCACCCGACCGAAATTCGAACCTCGATCTCCCCGTCATCGCCAGTCTAGTCTACTGCGAGAGTAGCGCGTTATACCACGAGGCCACCGAAACGGATAGTTTTACCGTTTATATTTATTTTTAACATGAAATACTAATAATTATAATTAATATGGAAGACAAATTTAACCACCTCTGTGGTAAAGTGCTCAGAGATGTTGGCTACAGGTTCAGATGTCCCGGGTTTGATCCCCGGTGCTTCCAGATATTTCTATGAGGCATTGGGTCTCTAACGGGATCAAACTTAGCCTCGTAAGGACAAATGAGGAGCTACTTGAAAGAAGAAGTAGCAGCTCCGGCCTAAAAAACTGAAATTAACAGCCGAAGGGTTCATTGTGATGATCACATGGCACCCTCTATCCACAGAAATTGACACTATCTTCGCCAATAGACGGTGGCCACTCAGCCGGTATGGCTCTATTTCTGGCTGACATCCAACACCCTGGACATCTCGGCCACAATTATGATGTGGTTACCCGTACATTTTTACAGACTCTCTGTGGCCTACAGACCCTGGATTGTTCTTTACAATTAATTATATTAAAGGGCTAAGAAGCCATCTCAAGGCTTATTAACAGGAATATTAAAATCCAGAAAACTGTACCACGGTGTGAAACCAAGTTCTAGCTGTATTACCTACCTAACTTAGGTGTTATCTGTGTGGGGAGACAGGCTGTTAAGACGTCTGGTTCTAGTTGTATTACCTACCTAAGTTAGGTGTTATCTGTGGAGTGAGACGGGCTCTTAAGACGTCTGGTTCTAGCTGTATTACCTACCTAAGCTAGGTGTTATGTGTGGAGTGAGACGGGCTCTTAAGACGTCTGGTTCTAGCTGTATTACCTACCTAAGCTAGGTGTTATGTGTGGAGTGAGATGGGCTCTTAAGACGTCTGTTTTGAACTGTATTACCTACATAAGCTGTTATTCGAGGGATATATTAATTTTGATAATGTTGTGTGGAATGAACTTTGGAACTTTAAAAATAAATTAGCTGTATTTTCGTGGAGGTAAATTGGGGAATCATTTAGGAAATATTACTCTCTGTATATCTTGCCTGGATTCGAACCCAAACCTGCTCGTATATGGAAACTCGGCACAGATGGGCTTAACGTATATTCTACAAGTTACACAAATGTTAATGGAGTGGTTGTTCCTAGGAGGGATTACAATATTTTTTTAAAGTATTAAGAATTTAATGAAACACTATGTACCTTTTTAAAATATCACAGGTTTTTTAAAAAAGAAAAACCTCATAACAGTTTTACACGTAAGATAACACAAGGGCGGTTAATGTCTGATTAGTTCCAAGCGTTCGTGGATGTGCACGGTTTAGAAACCATCCCGAAGGCTTCCTTAGGAATGTTCCGAAGACAGGATTAGTTGTGTCCAGAGTGAGTTGCCAAGGAGCGGAAACACGTAGTGGAGGCAGCCAATGAGGTCCACAGACGCTGGAGTCAGGCACGACGCCCACACTGATGGGCCGAGGGAAGGTACATGACGTAGCTCCATGTTGTGACGTCACTGGGGGACACACTCTCAGGTCCACTTTGTGAGGTCACCAGTGCCCGTGCCTCATTCAGCGATAGGGAATACGTCCTCGTAAGGAACGAGCCCCAGGAATTGGTCCATGAGAATGTCCAGCGTCTTCTTGAAGGCGTCCCCCACCACGGGTCCCAGCTCCTTGAGGACGTCTCGCCAATTCTCGTTCATGAACCTGTTCATGTTGTCCCCTGGAACAATCAGCCGGGAGACCCGGATTCGATTATCGGAAATGTATCACTAATTAAAATATGTGTTTATCCCCTTAAATTGATAAATTAACGGTCGGCAGACTAGATGTTGTGCTTGTCCTAGTCTTAAGATAGATCATAAGTCATATGAAGCTACGACATGTCTAGCCAGCCGGTAGTGGAAAATATATATCTTGTATAGAAAAACTGACCACAAGCTGGAAACAGTAATGGATGTAAAAAAAAACTGGAAATATTGCTAGGTTTGGAATTATTACATCTGTGTAGGTCCCAGGGTTGTACAAATTTGATGGCCTCAACATTGAACAATTTTTTTTCCTTTTTAACTTTTAGAAAATATCAATTTTTTTTTTACAAAAAATGTTAAAAGCTCAATATTAAAGATATGATTTAAATAAGGAAACATTTTCACCACAAATCATTAGATTTCTTTATAGCAAGAATGTTATCAGAAATTTCACTTGTTTTTTAGTTAATCTTGTTAAGGACAGAAAATAATGTCAAGAGTGTGAAAAAAAAATGTAATGTCAAAATAATGAATGACGTTTATTTTTTATATACAAATATAACCAAAATATAAACAATTTTTAGTTACCCTGGGGCTTTTGTCTCTATCGTCTTCCCTTAAGCCCAGTCCTGTGTAATGCACCCTCATTTGTTTGGAGAGAGGACGATAAAACTACAAGTACGTGTAAATCCAACCTCTTTGTGCGGCTGGTCAGTATTCAAACCCTGACCTTGGTGTCAATGTCTCTGTCGGCGCGACCACCGATTCACTCGGTAATACCGACAGAGGGGGTTAGGATATAATCTCACCAAGATTCTTGTCGCCGTTGAACAAGTTGGTCATCTCGACGTGGAAAGATTCCGGCTCGAATTCGAAAGTGCTCTCCCCAAGTTTTATGTACTCCTTCCCATCGGACTTGCGATTCTCCAAGTCGTGATGAAACACATACATGCAATGGACGTTTGCTGAAACAACACACAAATAATATCCGTTACACTTTACTCTCAAGGATCATTGCAACTTTGGAGGAGACGCGCTTTAGATTCAATTTGATCCTCAGTTACTTGCTTACTCTATGGCACTAGGAACGCTATAGTCCATTGCCGCACCTAACAAAAGAACGCCATCTATCTCTATCATGAGATAGTTCTAACCAGTCCACCTCATTACATCATATCTCTATCTTGAGCTAGTTCTAACCAGTCTACCTCATTACATCCTATCTCTATCTTGAGCTAGTTCTATCCAGTCCACCTAATTATATGCTATCTTTATAATCAACTAGTTCTATCCAGTCCACCTCATTACATACTATCCCTATCTTGAGCTAGTTCTATCCAGTCCACCTCATTATACGCTATCTTTATAATCAACTAGTTCTATCCAGTCCACCTCATTACACCCTAGTCCTCTCTTGAAATAGTCGAGTGTGACAGGTTTGATGTAACCGGCTACTCACTCATATTCAAGATCAGGTCTCCGTTACCGACAATGGGTAGAACTAGAATCTTCCCCGAGATGTTGTATTTCGCCTGCATGTTGATCGGGGAATTGAGGTCGAACTCCATGCGTCGCTCGGAAATGTTGACCCTGTCAACATGTAAGGGTTTATACAGACATGTGCTTCAAACTGAACAGTTCTTATAACTGAACCAGTCGAACTAGTTCACCTTCTTGGAGTGATTTACGAGGTGACGCGACAGTAATCATTAGTGATTATTCAGCCAATCCTAATCACAGGAACGAGGTAATAAAGACATAAATCCCAGATTTTGTCAGTAACTATAAACATATTGTATGGGTTCAAAGGAATTTTATAGTTTGACACACAATATTAGTTAGATTGTTTAATACACTTGACATTAGGTGGGTCACTTAGTACACTCCCCCCCGATCCCGTAACTCTGATATCTACTCCTGGTCGGGATTGCCACCTCTTGATTTAATTTTGTACCAGCGGACAGATAAATTTTTTAGTAAAATTCGACAATCACACAATCCTCTTATCAGAACTATTGGTGCCGATCCCGGGGGGGCGGCTCACCCTCATCGTCGTATACGCCACCTCCTACAACAGCCCCCACCAAGTGTAGTGGAGCTTATCTGGGCCCAAGTTATTGGTGCCCAACCATAAATTGACTCTGACAATACAGCTCTAAAAGTTTAATTTTATTTATCCCCGAGTGCGTGGTTTTTTTTAAAAAAAATTTCCTCGTATCCTTCCAGTTGTTAATTTTTTTTTCTCTATGTATGTGTTTACTATAGGTCAAACTTACATTTCATAACTTAAATGTTGGTATTTGTATATCCTGTATTCTTGAAAAATGTATATGATGAGACTTATTAACAAATAAACTAAACTAAACTAAACTAAACTTAGTACACTTGACATTATATAAATCATGCATCACACTAGATACACTAGTACACTAAAACCTAGGTGGCTCATTTAGTCATTATCTTCCATTTTAATTATAAACTAAAGTGTGTCATTACTGGAAGAGCCTCGGTGACATTTGTTTCTACCACTCCGTCTTACTACCTGTCCAGGCTATGCGCGTAAATGACACAGTACTTATTCTGATGAGGTAGGGATGGGGAAGGATGCATTTTAGAGGTAATATACCCAAATTTGCTTGGATTGAGAATATGAAACCATTTAGTAAATAGCCAGCACACATACATACATACACACATACATACCTAGATACATACATTCTTACATATATATACATACATACATACATATTCATACATACACACACACAAACATACATACATACATACATACATACATACATATATGCAGAGTACATAAATACATACATACATATATATACATACATACATACATACATACATACACATTCATACATACATACACATTCATACATACACACACACAAACATACATACATATATGCAGAGTACATAAATACCTAATCACGCCTTTCCCTTACGGGGTAGCCAAGAAACTGCCTATACAGCTAAAAAAACAACTCCGTACTTAATCCATCCTCACTAACTTTCTCCACACTTCCTTATCCTTACATACTCCCTTCTCTTCAACAACATCCATACACCGAGTCATACATGCTCTTTTATTATTAAAAATATTAATGTTTCTCTCTTTCCCACATTCGTCTACAACATTTAGCCACGTCTTACATGGCCTACCCCTTCCTTTTGGCCCACACACACTCTACCTTCATATATTTACTTCGTCACTCAATCCACACTCATCCTCTCAACACTCCCAATCTAACGTAAGACGTTTCTTTCACATTGACCTGTTGTATTACTTTTCAAACCGCACTCCTTCAGTCCCCATTCATTAGCGACTCTGTCCATATAAGTTTTACCACAAACATTTCCTGGATAGCTCATTTCATATTCATCCACCAGACATTTATGTTATGCTAATATGGCAAAGGGATTTATAAAATCACATTGCATGGTGATAGCAAATGCCAGGTTTCACTCTAACAATGTGTACCTGACTGCATTCAGCACCATTTTATCGAGTCCATAGATAGCGACGTCGTTGAGGATAGAACGTAGACCCACCGCACCACCACTCCCTTGGTCCACGTCGATCTGGGTGATCCTCAAGGGATTGTAGTTGGGGATACGGTACTTCTTGTCGCCTGGAACAAGACACAGGTAGGATACGATTTCGATGAGATTATTTTTGTATAACCATGTCTCAAAATTCATTCAACCGACCCCGTATGTATTTGTCAGTGCACTTGAGTTCCCGAGTTTGATTCCCGGCCGGTACCTTGGGTATTTTTCCTAAAGTGGAATTACCCCAAAAGTCACCAGGTTTTGGTTAGATATGCTTAAGTTAGGTTTAAGTGTTTCCACTGACTCTACACCTTTATACTCACTATCACCATCATACTCACTGTCACCATCATACTCACTGTCACCATCATACTCTCTATCACCATCATACTCCCTATCACCATGATGGAAAATAAATTTATCGAAAAAGGCTGTAACGATTTAGTGAAAATATAAAGTTCTTAAACAGTATAACAAAATATATTTGTTTTTCTTGAAAAACTTAAGGGGTAGTTAATTTTGAACTGGTTTCTTACTATTTTTGTTTTTAGAAAAAATAATAGACTATATGAGAAATTATGTACGATTTTTTCTTTCAATTTATTTAATTAAATTATATATATAAACCACTTATCAAAAATATAAAATTGAAGATTCTGGCACACTTTTCCATTTTATTTTTAACAGCACTTCTTACTACCCATTCTGGTATAATTACCCTAATGTGTTAGAAATTAGGGTGGTTTAAATTCACAGGAATTCCACCCAAATTTTCATGGAGGGAGGATGGGAAACCGTTTAGGAAAACCACCGTCGTTACACCCGACAGAGATTTGAAACCAGATCTCCCCGCCATCGGTAATCTAGTCAAAAACGAGAGTAGCACGCTAGACCATGTGGCCACCGAAGCGGGTCACTTTTACATCAATATAAATTTATGAATTGGTAAATTTGTTCACGTGGTACGTTGTATATTTTCTGAGAAAATAGTATTTACACTAACATGGGGAGAAAGGGTCAACAAATTAGTCACGTGATCGTATAAAAGAAAATGTATATCGACGAATCTTTGATACTTTAAAGAATAAAAAGGCAAACGTTGGAAGAAGACACGTCCCTGGTTGCCTCTTTTGCAAAAGAGAGTTCTAAGCGATAATAGAACAGTGATGAATATAGAAATGCTACTCTAATGTTGTCAAGTAGAACCACATCACTAGCGCTCGTGGTGTTAGTGCCGCGAACTAAAAAGTTCTAATCGAAACGTTACATTTGTAACGCAACTCATTTTCTAGTGCGGGTAGTTAATTAATCAATCCTTGTATCAAATTTAATCAATTTTATCTATAACCATTATTTTATAAATAAACCACGTTATAGAAAATCTAAGTTATTTCTTTAAAATAAAGGACAAATTGCTAACAAAACAGTAATGGCAAATTTTACATAAACTTCACACGTTCTTTTCTATTGACGTGACTTCCACTCCTGTGTGACGTCATTGCAAGCTGCTCCTAGCGATAGTGCCCCAAACTAGTTTTTTGGGGTCAGCTAGTCCTACCCCATGGAGAAGATGGAGACCTGCGTTCTATAACCCAATGTATCAAATTGAAAAGTCACCTTCAATGTTATCGCCTAAGAACGCTGTGACACTGTATACAAGTTTAGAAGGACACAAGACTTTAATTTCTTTCAAAACAATTCTTTTAAACTTTAAGTTCGGTAAAAAAAACTAAGGTACCTTGTGTTTTTAGTAAATTATATGTGAACAGTATCTGGCAATTACTAAAACAATTTTAATATGGTCATACATCAAGTAATGTTAAGTACAACTGTCACTTTTGATATATGTTATCACTTCCTATAAGATGACAATAATAATAATAATATAGTAAAATATTATCAATATTGGCTGCAAAGGAATATGTTTCTATCCACTAAACTGTTCTTCCCACCAAAATCAAGCTAAACATACACACACACACACACACACACACATATATATAGCACAGGTGGGCACACAGCCTAAACGTCAGGCTCGTATTGTTTTTTTGCCGCTGGGAGATCTGTTGGGTGTGTAATACCTGGTTGCCTATCTATCAGGGACTAATGTAGCGATATGTTGGGTGTGTAATACCTGGTTGCCTATCTATCAGGGACTAATGTAGCGATATGTTGGGTTTGTAATACCTGGTTGCCTATCTATCAGGGACTAATGTAGCGATCTGTTGGGTGTGTAATACCTGGTTGCCTATATATCATGGACTAATGTAGCTTTCTGTTGTATGTGTATCCCTGGTTTCCTATCTATCAGGGACTAATGTCGAGATATTATGTTACATGTGTATCCCTGGTTGTCTGTTTATACTGTTGGGATCTTCTGCTTTAGGCTGCAGAATTTCTGATTAACCAGGGACTTGTTTTGACATATGATGGATTAGTATTCTCCAAACTAAAATAATTTACTAAAAATTTAATGATATTCCAAAATACAAGAGTTGGATTAATAAATAAGCTTTCCAAATAATAAAGATGTCAAACAAAAACAATATATCTATCAAAGTTTGTTGAGGTGTCACCGGATAACAAACCCACCAACCAGCATTATACACTACCAGTATAACAAACCCACCAACCAGCATTAACACTACCAGTATAACAAACCCACCAACCAGCACTCACACTACCAGTATAACAAACCCACCAACCAGCGCTCACACTACCAGTATAACAAACCCACCAACCAGCATTCACACTACCAGTATAAAGAGAAGGTGCTTAGGAATATTAAAACTAGGCCTAGTGGAGAAAATAAAGGTATGAAATAAAGAGAGGAACCTTTTAGATAACAAAAAAGGAAAAACTTAAGTGAGGATAAGGAAGAAATACAAACAATTTAACATATTAATATAAAGTTTAAATAAGGAAGCCACAATCCTTATCACAGTTATGGCGGCCACCTCAGTCAGAGAGAAAGTTTCAATGGCTGTCAAGTCACACGGCTTAAAATACGACGGGTCCGTGTTGTTTACTGGAACAACGTCTCTGTTATCGGCAAGCTTATAATCCCTTTCGCCCCTCCCCTACAACCACAATTTGTCATGTAAATAATAAAGAAGATAAAGGAAACTATGAAACTTCTTATCTCAAGGTAAAGAGGGGAAAAGCTCGTTGTTAGTTATCGAATATCTTAAAATTACTATATTTATTTAAGGAATTATCCGTTTCCACCATTATCGCTATATACTGGGCTGTTATTAGCATGGATATTGGGGTTCGAACCGTGGTCAGTTTTACTGTGGGTGTATTTTTCCTAAATGGTTTTACACTTTCCCTTTAGCAAATGTGGGTGAACTTCCTCTAAATTCAACATTCTTCCTCCCTAACATATAATCGGTGCTAAAAAGAACATCGAAGTCCTTTCATGTGTCATGTTTTGAATGTCGGTTTAAGGATATTGTTATATTTGTAAGAATACTAGATTTTATGAATACATTTTAATTAAAAGTTTTCAAGGTTCTGAGAATGCCACTGTCTTGACATTTTTGTAGCTACAATTAAAAATCAACTTTTACAGTGATGCCAACAACCAAGGCTGTATTGCTTGAGTCTATATCAAGGTCACCTGATGCAAAATACTGCACCATAAAATAACTAACCGCGAGTTGATATCATAAATTATGACTAGGTTCAACATAAATAAATTGACGCAGGTGAAATGGGCTAACTTTGAGTGAAAGGGTAATATTCAACATACAAATATTTTGCAGGGAAAAATTAGCTTGTAAACCTATAATTTGTGTATAGCTTAAGAGTAGCTTGTAGCCACAACGGGTAGTAAGACGTGGTTCTAAAATATATATGGTGTATTTTAATTAGTGTCAAATATTCTAGGGGCGTATCCCCATGGACCAAACACTAACCAAAGTTCATATAAATTTGGGCCCAGAAACGGGTTGTGTCTGAGCTAGGAGGAGTTTTAATGTTCAATTACTAATCAATCCAAGAGAACAGTCAATACAACCTAACAAGACAAAGTTTAACAGAAGCAAACAAAACCACAAGACAGAACATTTTGATACAATACTTGTTCAAAATGGTGTCTTGTTTCGATGTATTCTTCTAGCCTGCGTTCTATGCTTGGTCGCACTATCTTGAATAGACCTTGGACACAGACGGATAATATACCCAGACACTCAACCTTCAGGTTATAACGGTTGCGTTTCTTTTGGCAGCTTGAGTCCTTCACCACTAGGATCGCTGCAGCAGTGACACTAGCGAAGCCCAGTGTTGAAGGACTCAAGCTGGTAAAAGGAGCGCAGCGAAACCCCCGTAAGAGAGAGAGTCTGTTTCTTAATTGTCTGTGGTCAGGGGTGTTGCGTATTTGATCACATCAACTTGTGAGCAGCTCTTTTAAAACCTCAACATCAGACACAGGAGTTGCGTATACAATGGAATTCAAATGTCCCCAGAGATAAAAAAAACAAACATTCAATGGCTCCTCCGCGATCAATCCATCTTTGAAGAAAACCTTAACAACTTTGAAACTAAGCATTTCTAGATCCATGTTTTGTATTATCGTTCATTAATGTTTGGTCCATGGGGATAAACCCATAGAATATTTGACACCAATTAAAGTAAACCCTGTATATATAGTTCAAGAAACCAATATCATTTATAATTTTTATACAAAAATAGATTAAATACAATTTTCTAAGAAAATTGTTTACCCGTTGGACGGTGTCTTCTTATGTGGAATAAATTCGGAAAGAAATAGTGAAAGTTAAATAAATTTAGTACGATAGAATTAGCTCAAGATAGTGATAGGTGGCAACTTTTATAAGTGCGGTAGTTAAAGTTAGAGTTCCTAATGACCCAGAACACGTAGGTAATTACTAACAAGTAGTATTCTACCCTTATCGGTGAGTATTTAGACTAAGGTGTCTGACTCGTCGGGTCTGTGTAGCTGCTGACGGGGAGAGTAAGAGGTTTTACCTCCTTCTACACTCAAAAGCGGGTACACTTTAACTACAAATTCAACTTTTCTCAACACTAACACATTATATAGTAATTAGTACATATGTGTACGACCTGAACAGGTAGTAAGTCGAGTGGCTATAAAAACAAATAAATGGTATGGTGCACCTGTTGAAGAAATATTGAGAAAAGGGGAACATTTTGTCCATCAAAGAGCACAATCAATTTTATTTTCAAAAGCCTCCATAGAAAGATTTTTTTTTCTGATAGCTCTGAAACTATTGTTGTTTTTAATTTATTTCAAACAAAATAGTTTTATTTTAAACAATACTACAACTTCTCAGCAATATGTTATTTCGTAACTCAAATAGTTGCGGAGATGTAATCAAAATTAGTAATTTCAGCCTACGTAAAGTTTTATTAAATTCACTACTATCAGAAAATGAGAGTTTCCACTTTGTAATATAAATTAATGTCTAGGTTTAAAATTTAATCAAAATAATTAGAGAGAATTTTAAGTAAATCTAATTCAAATAATTCCTTTGAGGAACCCTATGAAACCCCTAAATACCAAGTTTTAGCTCAATCGGTCAAATGGGTATGGCTCTAAATCGAGAGAACAGACAGACAGACGTCATCGTGAAAACCCCTTTTTCGATTGCAGAGGGACATAAAACGTCGATATTGATCAATATATCGAGTTAGATATTTTATTGACGATCACAATACATCTTTCTCCGAAGGGTCGACACAAAGTACGAACTAATTATCTGCAGTAATATGGACACTGCTTGACCTTGATATTCTCGGTTAGCAACAGTATTGCTACGCTTGCTGCGAAACACGTTTTGGTGGAGTGATGCAGGCGAACTAAGTATTCAAGGTCATATAGAAGATTTTGTACATGTTTTAAAAGTAGACACAAACGCAAGGAAATTTACTGCTCATTTTAAAAAGGTGTAAGTAAATATTTATTTAGGATGGGAATAGTAAAATGTGAAGCTCAATTCTTAAATAATTTATATTATTTATTCATATATCTAGGCTTTAACTATTTTTCCAAATTATATGTATTCAATAAATCCTCGACTTACATGGACTTGAGTTACGATGATCCGTAGATACGCGGTCGTGGTAATTAAACTTATGGCTAGCTACACCATCTATCAAACGTCACTTTAAACATAATATATGGCGTTAATAATAATCTTAAGCACAGCTGAAAGTCTCATCGGTCATTTTTTTGTATCATGAACACAAGTTGCACTTCCTGAAAGTGTTCATCAAACGAATCAGAAACTGCTTAAATTTAATTAACCTTTAAAACGAACTTATACGTCTAAGTTATCCTATTTAAACACAATTCAACTTAAGCGCTATTTCAATTTCCGTGGAAACATTTTGTAAAGAATAAACCGCGTAAGTCGAATACTCACTGTGTAATATAACATTAAAATTTTGTGGCTTACCTTTCAAAATGTTGTTCAATGCTTCGCGACCACTCTTCAAAGCGCACTCGTCAATGTTTGGGTCATTTCTTGAGCATCCCTTCACGTAAGAGGCTGAGGAAAAAAATCCAGAGAATAATAAGCAAAGTTGTCAAAATATATCTGTATTAACTATAAAGTAGGATTTTTGGAAGGACCGTATCTTAAACGAACGTTACTAAAACTAGTTTCGTATATCCATACGTCAAGTAATGTTATATGCAGATGCCATTTTTGATATACATTATCAACAACTTTAAAATAACACTAATTATATTGTAAAATGTTATCAATGTTGGCCACAAAAAAAAATTGTTTGTATTTTTAAAAAGCTCTTCTCAGACTTTATCACTCTTTAATCTTAAAAGAGACACAATTAATAAAAACTCATGAGATTTGAGAAAAGAGATAATATAGTCCTACATTATTGCAGAAACCCTTCACTTTACAGCATAAATGAAATAATTAATATACATTATTACAGAAACATTGATTAAAGAGGAGCATTTATGTTACCAAAATGCATAACAATCCATTTCATATTTCAAATACGCCATTATATATATATNTATATATATATATATATATATATATATATATATATATATATATATATAAATGCTCATAGCTCAGAAACTAATTGTTTTATTAAAATATAATACAAACAAAAACCTTTTATATTTAATAGTACTACAATCTTACAATAAAAGTTATTTCGTAACTCAAATATTTGCGGAAATACGATAAAAATTGGAAATTTCTGCGTATGTGTAATACCCTCAAATTCATTTTTATGGAAAAATGAAAGCTTCCCTTTCGTTTGTAATGTTAAACGATGTCTTAGATGCCAAATTTAATCAAAATCGTTTGAGTGAGATTTGAGAAAAACTTATTTGTTATCTTTTTGCCCTAGAGTAAATTACCCCAAAAAAACCTCTCGGGGGGGAAACTTATGTTAACACTAGATGCCAAGTTTTAGATTGATCAGTAAAATAGTTTCGTCTCTCGTGCAAGATACAGACAGACGGACAGACGGCATCACAAAAACCACCATTTTGGTTTCAGGAGAACATAAAACGTTGACATTTATCTAAATCTAGTGTCCGATTTTTTGAACCATTACAATTCTTCTCTATTCGAGGGGTCGAGAAAAATTATCTCACTTTTCAATAAACATTTTCTTCTATATTAATAAAATAAAGAGTTTGTCTGTCTTGAGCCCTTCGCAATATCTACCAAACTCAGAGGCTTGAAATTAAAAAAAAAATTAATAGCGCCTGTACATGGATGTGTACACCTGAAAGCTGAAATATAAAAAAAAAAAATTTAAATTAATAAAAATCTGGTTGGAAGCACATAAATATTAATAAAATAGTTCGTTTGTCTGTCATGAATATTGCGTAATATTTACCGCAGGCAGAAATACTGAGATTTTTAAAATGACTTGCCCCTGTGTTCGAATATACACACCCCTAGACAGTAATTTTTAAATTATGATTTGATTTTTTTAAATTAATTAAAAACCCAATCAGGCCACGGGCAACGTAAGACTTATTGATATCGACTTTAAAGTTATTTGCCACGTACGGTCATTAAACTAAAAACAGTGAAAACAATAAGTTCTTGACTGGTGGAAAGACTGCGTATTTGTAGATAAATATCTGTTTTTGAGTTTGTCAAAGGGGTGTATATTTTTACCAGAGTAATGTTCTCGACGAGTATAGATGTATTTACGTTATATATTTAAAATAAATTCAATAAAATTTGCTCTAAGATGACAAAAATATATAATAGTTTCTGCAATAGGTTATTGAAATGATTATATTTTAAAAGCTCGATCTCTATACTCGAGCGGTAAAATGAGCCCATTGTTGAAATAAATGTTTGAAATGTAACTAAATAAATGTATTCATTATTATATTACACCTGCTATCGTTTATTATTCCCATTATTCTTTGTCTAAGGGAGACCTGGATGGAAACACAATTTACATAAGCACTTATAATGAACGTATGGAATTTACATAGAACCTTATAATGAGAGACGGAATTTTCAAAGGAGCTTATAATAATAATGGGATGGAATTTACATAAGAGCTTATAATGAAGAGACGAAATTTACTTAAGAGCTTATAATGAAAGGATGGAATTTACATAAGGGCTTATAGTGATGAAATAAAATTTACAAAAGCACTTATAATGAAATGACTGGATTTATATAGGAGCTTACATTAATGAGACAGAATTTACAAGAGAGCTTAAAATGATATAACGGATCACATAAGAGCTTATAATGAAGGGACAGAATTTACATAAGAGGCTATATGTAATGATGGGACAGAATTTACACACAACAAAATTAAAAAGAGCAGGAATTTACCAGAACCATACCACAATAAATACATAGCTTACGTAAATTCAACGACTGTCCCGGAGTGACAATGTAAAATATGAACAGCCCTGTGACGCCGAATAGAACACGTCCGGCGGCCATCTTGTTCGACTTCCACGTAGAGGATTTTGTTTCACACGATTGGTGACCAACTGCTGCTTTTAAAGGAAGAACGTGCCAATTTATCCAAGAGTTAAATATAATCGGTAGAGATGTAAAAAAATGTAAAACATTTTTTTTATATAACGAGTTCTCAAATAAAAATTGGTATTTATATAAGCCACTCATAAAATGGAGAAAAAGGTGTTTTGTATACTCTTGTTCCAAACACTATGTGTTATTTACTCGCGTTTTTGGTGTGACGCATTTGAAACATTCTGGTAGAACGTTTTTATAGATATAATTTCACGTATTCATACGTCAAGTCATGTGATATGTCGCTGTCACTTTTGATATATATATATATATTACCCATGTAATAACAATAATAATATAGTAAAATGTTGTCAATATTGATTGTCACTTTTTTTTTCTAAAAGGTTCGTCCTAGCAGTATCCTACTTTACAACATTTAATGTATAAAATAGTATATGAGGAAATCCGAATAACGTTCCGGTGGTCACATGGTCTAAAGTGCTACTCTCGCAGTAGAGTAGACTGCCGAAGACGAGGAGATCTTGCAAATCCCAAATCTCAAGTTATAATCAGAATCTTGGGGGAAAAAAAATCAACATAAGAGAGAATATAAATATTAATTTTCTTCGTAGCATTTAAAAATTTGTCATCGCTTATTCATTCATTCAGTTAAACTTTAAATTAATGATCCGGGGTCTGGTTGTTAAGTATGTCCTTTAATCAGGGGGGGGGG
>CABFVZ010002120.1:87409-104949 GCA_902151445.1 Timema monikensis | reverse complement strand
GGGGGCTCTGAACCATCAATAATCATATATCTAGATTTATTTATAAAAGTTTTGTTTTCGAGTCTTGACAACGATATTTTCTCAAATTATAGAATCTCGTATCTAATTAAGGATGCATAAGTTTTAAGAGTTCAAGGATTAAAGAGTTTAAGGACTCAAGTGGGTAAAGGTTCAAAGGATTTAAGGAATTAAGGGTTCAAAGGGTAGCATCCCTAATTTATGATTTCCACAAACTTGTTGATACTTTACAGCCTAGCTGCGACACAACAGTCATTTGTTTCCTTCCGTCTGTAAATATAAATAACTACCATCATATACACGCGGTCGATTAACAACTCCTGAAAGCCAGTTGTCACACTGTCAAAGGCATCAGATTCCCAAAAACCTGGAGCATAGAGCTGTACATCCATTTACTGTATCTTGAGGGTTGGTCTTAACCCCTGACCATCCCCAAATAAAACTGCTATAAAGTAGCCGCCTTTGACGATAATCACAAGGATGAGTAATCAAATATCTTATATTATATTTTATGGTGGGGATGTAGCAAATACGAGTGAATTTTTTTCAGTTTATATAGCAAAAAATTATTTTCGTTAAAATAAATCAAATATTTCTCAAGTAGAAATATAGAGTTTAATTTTCTTCACACGGTGATATCAACAGTTGTTGAATATCTTGTCATGAGCATGGCGGTATTCGATGAGAAACTTTTTAGATGAAGAGAAAAAGTGGTCATTAAATTCCAGGACACTATTTACAGATATTCAACAACTATTGATATCACAATGTGGAGAAAATTATACTCTATATTTCCAATGGAGAAATATTTGATTTATTCTGGCAAAAAAAGCTTTGATTTAAAAAACTGCAGAAACACTGGCCTTTTATCGCGTCCCCTACATCCACATCTTAACCTGACAGTTGAATGAAATTATTAGAGGCTGAGTGTACTATTCCAAAACGCTATTAGCTGGAGTAAATCATCAAAAGATGTTCATGACTAAGGTTGAAGATATTAGCGATCATTATATTAAATCACTGTCATTATTTAGTACTTAGCTTTTTATTCGAATGTGCATTGATACTAAAACTAAACAAAAAGAATGTTCAAATTATGTTAAATCTTAGCATTTAGTTTTTGTCGTGGTCATTTAGAGGACGTCGAATAATAATAATAATAATAATAATAATAATAATAATAATAATAGTAATAATAATAATAATAATAATAGTAATAATAATAATAATAATAATATTTAGCACCGCGTCTTACTACCCGTTCGGGTTTTATGCTTTAAGTACTAATTATACGCTAATGGATTAGGAATTGGGAAGGTTGAATTAGAGGAAGTGAACCCGCATTTGCGTGGAGGGAGAGTGGAAAACTATTTAGGAAAAAACCACACACCAGTTCATCCGACCGAGATTCGAACCTCGATCTCCCTGTCTTCAGCAGTCGAGCTCAACACGACAAGCGCATTAGCCAACTACGCCACCGAGGTGGGTGACGTCGAAAAAACCCACTAAGAAAATTTGAAAAATTAAAAAAAAAAAAGAAGAGTGTTTATCAAATGATAGTCGAAATTGATAGAATATGATTAAAATAGAACCAATACAATTTATGTGAGTTGAAGTGCCCCACAAATAGTGACGGTAAAAATATATCGATATAAAAATGATATCGATTTATTTACAAAAACATTAATATTATAGTATCCGATATATCGATATATTATTTATTTAATAAACTGGACTTCGATTTAAGACTTGTGAATCAACATAAATTGAATAATTTAATTTTTATTTTCATTAAATGAGTAGTTTTTAATTTGTACTAAATTTGTCTAATATTTTCCATAGCTAAATAAAACAGTAATAAAGGGAAATGTTACAGTTCGCCCTGAACGATGCAATCGAATATCTTGGAGACAACCCCTATATATTGATATAATTTGAAAATAACGGTGTTTAGATCCAATCTAATAACCGTTGGATTAGCTTCGTCGCCATGGGATCCTAATGTTTACACCTATACAGGTTAATATAATTTTAGAGGTAATGTACCCACATTTGCGTGTAAGAAGAATGAAAAACCTTTTGTAAAAACCACCCTCAGTACACCCAACCAAGATTTGAACCCCGATCTCCCCGTCATCAGCAGACCAGACAAACACGAGAGTAACAACTTATTAAATCGTTCGACCATTGAAGTGGGTAATTTTTTATTTATCCTGTAAAAGTGGATTTGAACTCTCATTGTTGCAAGAGCTCCACTAATTGTTCATACGCCACTGCAGCCAATCTATGTGTCTGGAAAGTGCACTATAAAGCACGTCCGACGAAATCAGATAACAGAATTTGTTCGAGTGTCGAAGCAAGTCACACACTGTATGTTGACCCATAATGCATTGCAACGCAAACTTATAACAGCTGATTATCAACATATTCAGTTTTTATGTGAATAAACATATATTTTAGACTAGATAGCTGTTGCCCGCGGCTTTGCTCGCGTGGAAGTTGATTATATACAAATACGAAAATATACATACGTATTTACAGATTAATTTAAAATATTACATTACGTTAATGACCATAACTTGACCTCAGATCAAAAATAATGCAAGTCCGATACAAACTTTCACCCCCTTTTCCATCCCTTATTAAATAAAATTTCCAAAATTCCTGAAACACGTATTTATTTGTTTTACGTCAATAACCGAAATACAAAATTTTTGTTTATGTAACTTTCAAAATGACGGACTTTCATACATATTATCATACATATTATCATCCCCTATTTTGACCCCTTTGGGGTGGAATTTTCTAAAATCCTTTCTTAGTGGGTGCCTACATAACAAAATGAATATACAGTCCGAATTTCATGCTTGTAGCCTTGATAGTTTACGCTCGGCGATGATGAATCAGTCAGTCAGTTAGTCAGGACATGTTATTTTATAAGTATAGATCATTCTCCCGATGGTTGGTTACAAATTATAACGCTGTGTCATGGCACAATCCAATACATCGATACACACGATTTACACTAATGGATTATTACAAATCTCTTCACGGCGGACAACGGAGCTGTCTGCTCGCTTCTAGCTCTACAGCGCATGCGCACTGATGTGAGATATAGTTGGTTCTGAGATTTGATTGGTTCTCCTATGCTGAACATCTCAGACAGAGCGGACTAAGTAGAGATGAGTTGAACTTTATCAGAACAGCTCGCGTCGATGAGGCGGAAATGATTGGCTTAGAGATTGTCACGTGGCCACGTTTATATTCTGCGTTTGTTTTTATTTTAACACTGCGTCTTGCTACCCATTCGTGCTATACGCTTGTGTATTAATAATTGCACTAATGGTTTTAAGGATTACGAAGGTTATATTTATAGAAAGTGTATCCGAATTTGCGTGGAGGGAGAGTGGAAAACCATTTAGTAAAACCACCCTCTCAGTACACTCGAATGAGATTCTAACCTCGATCTCTCCGTCATCGGCAGTCTAGTTTACTGCGAGAGTGACTCTCTAGACCATGCGGCCACCGAAGCGGGTCTCGGAGAAAGTGTGGAATCCACTGTAATTGGTAATTACCCATGAAAAGGTTGTTTCCAGTGAATCTTGACCGCGGATAAGGTTTCGAGGTCGATCCAGTTCGCCTGGTCGTGTGAATAAGTTAAGGTTCGCGTTTTTGAAGATCACGTTTATTTTGCCGAGGTTCAATGCCCGCACGCAACTCAGAGTACACAAGTGTGTGTTTGAGCATTGGGCAACACCCCCCCCCCCTCTCCACCCATCGCGTGTCGAGAAGAGGAGAACAAACTAGGAGTTATCCCTAGGTAGTAACTGGTTTCAGTAACATTGACCTGAGTCGTGGTTACAAATAATGAGCTACTCTGTTACTCTTTAATTTTCAAAAGAAGATTTTTATCTGACTGCTAAAAATACTACTACAGTCCAATTACATAAAAAGAACACTTATCAGTCAACTAGAAAAGATACTACAATCCAATTTTCATATAAAAAACCTTATCAGACTGCTAAAAATGCTACTACAATCCAATTTCCACAAGTAAAACCTTATCAGACAGCTAAAAATGTTAACTACAATCCAATTTTCTTAGGAAGAACCTTATCTGACAGCTAAAATGCTATAGAGTTAAATTTGCGTAGGAAAAATCTTATCTGATAGCTAAAAATTATTCTACAATCCAATTTGCATAGGTAGAACCTTATCTGACAGCTTAAAATGCTACTATAGTCCAATTTTCATAAGAAGAACCTTATCTGACAGCTAAAAGTTCTAATACAGTCCAGTTTTCATAAGAAGAACCTTATCTGACAGTTACGAAAGCTACTAGATTCATTTGCACCTTGTGAACCTAGTGATTATATCAACACAAGACTAAAGCTTCTTTCTAACGTTCACTGAAAGCTCAGAGCAGAGTCCTCCCTAGTTTCGCAGCAATTCACACCCGGAATGTTGACCCATGACGCTTTGTGATGCAAACTCACAACAGCTGATTATAAACACATTTAATTTTCTAGTTAGTAAACAAATATTTTATATTACTTTTTTATCCCAATGGATGTTTTCAAATTATTACGTTGTTTGATTAAATAAATCAACATCAAACGAGAACGACGTACGCGTTTTTTTTTATCTAACGTGTTATTTCCAATCATCTCGCAACACTATACGTAGCGGTCTGCTAGTATCTCACTTTGTAAGCGCATGCGCACTGCTAGAGTCAGCTGTTTTNATTTGTTTGGTTCTACCACGCAGATTTTAAGGAGAAGCACCGACAAAGCTGATTGTGGAGTGATCCACGCAGTTCTCACTATTTCCTTGTGATTGGATCAGAGTTCGTCACGTGTCAACATTTCAGTTCTGCCATTTTTTTTTCTTTCAAACGTTACTAATTTTTGTAACAGACACAACACCCGGTCCCCCTGACGTTAAATGATCACCGTGAAAAGGGAAACCAAAGTCATACTGATGGTCAGACTATGATCTTGTTTTAAAAAAAATTTAAAAGGTAAAAAAAAAATATCCTAGAATCAAATTTTTGGGAAATACTCCTGGTGAGACACAAAGAATAAACGCCAAGCTCATTTAATGTATTCTTTAAATTGAAAAATGAAACCATGACACGGGAGTCGAACCCAAAATCTTTGGCTTAATACGCCAAAGTCAAAGTTCCCAGGTTCGATTCCTTTAAACGGGTATAATTTTTCAATTTAAAGAATACATGATGTTTAGATTCGGCTATAACCTTAATTATTAAATATAATAGCAGTATTGTGGAGGAATGAGGAGGAGTGTGGAGGAGAGAGGAGGAGAGAGGAGGACACCGGGTTAAGAGAGAGAGAGAGAGAGGTGGTGGAGAGCCTTATGTTCCAAACAGACCCAGCCAGTGGCTGGAAGCTGTTCATGATGATCACCATCTCGTGTAGATTGCCGATACAACTTTCTTCATAAATTAATTCCCGTTATCTTGACACACAAATGCTGAGATATTTCCTCCAAATTATGCCTTTCTCACGCCAATTTTGTTAGTGTAGATATGCAGATAGTCTCGAACGGGTAATTAGACGCGGTAGTCCGGTAAATAGCAACGAGATCTAACAAAATGTATTCAATTTATCTAAGCGGTTCCCTCAAGTTGATTAATGTCACAAAAGCAGACAACATCAACTTTTATTAAGTAACTATTTTGTTGCTTGGATGAAAAAAAAAAACTGGCACAACAGGTTTAGGTTTAGTGTCTATTTAATTTTTATTGCATGCGCGCTGTAGATTACCTGATTATTCGTAAACATATGTTAAAACAACTTCCATCTGCAGCTAAAACATTAATTAGCTAATTCATGGTTTTTTAACCCCCATCGCTTATCACTAACCATTAGGGCTATTTGAAGGAAGGGTTTGGTAATCAGTTAAATCTATATCGAGACCGGGGTTTGAACACCGGACCGATAAAATAGAAGTCTGACACCTTACCCCTAGGTGGTACCCACTGATTCATAAAATATAATAAGTGATGAACCTAACCTATCGAATACTTTGGTAACAAGCTAAGATTTATGAGGCAGTAAAATATAATTAATATTACGACAGTTGGAATTCAATTTACATGTTTTAAATATAAAACTAACAAACTTGTTTGCTTGAATGTAGGCTAACCGGATGCCAAGCTTGTTATTTATTGAGAGCAATAATTTCCTTGACACGACTTAGAAGGAAGGAGGTTTTGTAACTTTATTATAATCCTTGGGCTGGGTGGTAAAGATCATACCAGTAAAGACTCATTCATAAATCCTCTTTCTTTATCCAGGAGTTATCCGTCCGGATCACCAGGGACTGTAAACCACAGAGAGACTTTAAAAATGTACGGGTAACCCACACCATAGTGGTGGCCGAGCTGTGTACGGCGTTGGACTCATACTGCGCTATTGACAGCATCTTTGTCGTCCATACCTCCATGACTTCAACCAGAAATAGAGCCGTACCGGTTGATTGACCGATGTCTGTTGGCGAAGAGATCGCCGATTTATGTGGATATAGGTTGTCATGTGATCAACACAATGAGACCTCCGGCTGTTGATCTCAGTTTTCTAGACCTGAACTGCTAAGTCTTTATTCAAGTAGCTCCTAATTTTGTCCTCATGAGCCTGAGTTGACCCCGTTACAGAAAACACTGCTTCAGGGAAGAATCTAGGAGCTCCGGGGATCGAACCCGGCACCTCTGGATCTGTAGCCAGGAGCTCTGTATGACCGTAGAGGCGGTCTAATTGGTCTGACGTACTATTGATTGTTTGTTAGTATTTCATGTTAATGACATTATTAGTGGTTTAATTACTCGATTCAGTGGCCGCATGGTCTAAGACGCTACTCTCGTGTTGGGCTAGACTGCCGATGACGGGGAGACCGAGGTTCAAATTCTGGTCTATTGTACTGAGGACGTATTTAAAAAAATGTTTTCTACTCTTTATCTCCATGCAAATGTAGGTACACTTTCTCTAAATATAGCTTCTTTAACTTAAAACTATTAGCGTAATTAGTACATAAACGTATAAACATAAACGCGGTGCTAAATAAACCCAGTGGCGACTATTAGTCTACTACATGACCGCTTGGCAGCGCTGAGATAGTCTTTGTTTTCCTCTCTCCCCATCTTACTACCCGTTTGGGTGACACGCATACATTAATTACCCTAATTACCCTAGTGAGGAAGGTAGAATTTGAGTAGAAATGTACTCAAATTTATGTGAAAGGTTAGTGGGATACCATTTAGGAAAAACAACCACCATAAGTGTATATGACTAGGGATTCAAACCCCGATATCTCCGTCATCAGAAGCCCAGACCGAAACTAGAGTGACGCTCTAGACCATGTAACCACCGATGAGATTATAGTCTTGTTAACTAGGTATTTTATTTTATTGATATGAGCGTTAGGTCAAAATATATTTGTAGTAAGATCTCGTCTAAGGAACATTAAGATCTATGATGGGGGTCCGGGGTTCAATCCTCGGTCCCGGCACAGATTTATCTGATTACCAAACCCTTCCTTCACCTCTGACAAGACGTATATTAATCACAACTTGTGAATGTGGAGAATTCCAGGCCTCCACCGTGGTTCGGATCCCACGTTAAACTGTAGGTCCTCCATTTCATCTCACAATCACCCTACCATTACACATTAGCGTAAGTGCGTATAACCCGAACGGGTAGTAAGACGCGGTGCTAATAATAATAAAAATAATAATAATAATTATAATTATAATAATAATTTAAGTAAATGCCTCCATTTTTAGATGGAGGGAGTGAAAAAGTCTGTGCTACTTATTGTAACATTTGTTATAATTCTATAATAATTATTATTTCATCTCAATATTAGAGTAATGGGCGAGGAATTACCTTCAAAATATATCAACGTATTCTCGTGAGGTAAACCAAACTTATTTACATTTTAAACATACACTTCCCTTTACCACGTCCTTCTAACCAATGTCACGAAGGAGGATAATAATTACATCCTTTAGGGAGGTTAGTAATTAGACAAGGCCTTGCCCCGATGCAAAAAGGGATATTATTATGTCCTTGAAATAAATTAGACACACGTGATAGTCATAGTTTATTATTTGTATTCAAAGAGGGAATATAAAAAGTTGCAGAAACTGGTTTAACTTTGTATTTAACATTTAAAACAACTGGGGAGGATAAAAAAAACATGTTATGTCCACATGCATTGAGAAGGTCATTATTTCTTGATGTGTGTGTGTGTGTGTGAACTATTACAAATAAGTCCCAGAAGCTACGCCTCATTATTACACCTTTGAAAGTAGTCCGTTGTTTGCCAGTGTAGACCGAACAGTGAGCTGAGAGTTGCATCGGGATCTTTTGTCGAGTAGAATCTCTTAAGATGGATATCAGTTGTTGGAGATGTGTAAACTATTTATGTGCGATAGTTTTACTTTTAGTTGTGCACAATAACGCCATTAAGTTACGTGAGTAGTAAAATAAAATCAATTTAAAGGTATTAGGGTAGTAAATTAACTGATTAGGTGCTTTGAAATGTCAAAATCGAAGGTAAAATCCGATTCGTTTCGAATTTGATAACTACGATAACCTTCGCATTTTGGAAACATTAAAAAGCAACTTTGGTACATTATGAACATATATTAAAATATATTTCCCTTAATACTGAATATTTCAACAGCTACAGTGGCCGCGCGGTCTAACGCTACTCTCGCAGTAGACTAGACTGCCGATGACCGGGGAGATCGAGGTTTGAATCTTAGTTAAGTGTACTGAGGGTGGTCTTTACAAAATGGTTTTCCACGTGAATGTGTGTACACTTCCTATTAATATAACTTTACTAATCCATAAAACCATTATCGTAGTTATTATATAAGCGTATAAACCAGACGGGTCGTAAGACGCTGCGCTAAAAATAATTACTAGTGATTCAATTACGTGTATAAGGTAAACGGAGATACATTCACTTATTTCACCATAAAATAATATTTTAGGATTTGTTTATTTCTCTAAACTTTCTCTCTACCAAGATGCACTTAATAGATAGTTCCAAAAACTAAGAATTATTATTTTGTGAAAACAAAAAAAAACATCTTTGACCTCGGCTTTTCTTCGTGTATTTCAAGCTTCGCTTTGACTTCGCTTTGACTTCGCTTCTCATTTAGCTGAGTGACATTTGCACACACTTTATACAGGGTGTTTGCAATGAGACTCAAACATTTAACTGAGTGACATTTGCACACACTTTATACAGGGTGTTTACCATGAGACTCAAACATTTAACTGAGTGACATTTGCACACACTTTATACAGGGTGTTTGCAATGAGACTCAAACATTTTAAGCATACACAGTTAAGTACATTAGAGTTTCATGGTGGTCTTCCTGTATGTATGTATGTATGTATGTATATATATGCGTATGAGGAAAAAGCGCTGAAACTGGAGAATGATTTCCATTTTTATTGAACACTAGCTCCCTTCCCCGTAAAAAAATATTGTAAAGAATCCTGTAAAACAAAGCTTCAAATCATCCATCATGTCGATATAAAAACAAAACTTTTTTTTACTTTTTTTTTTTAAATACAGTCCTACCATCACTGTATAGACTCCTCCCTCTTTTTATCCTCCCTCTTTTTATCCTCCCTCCTATTTTCATCTCATTCCTCTTTCCTCACCCCTACCCCCCCTGCCCCTTTCACCAACCCCATTTTCCCTTCAACAACGTTTTTTTTCCAACGACTATATAATATACTATCGACATTTTTATGAGGAATAAATTAAATTTTCAAAATAAAATATAGCCATGTTACTCGCTGATAATGTAGCTTTATATTGGTGAAAGAATTTTTAAAATAGGTCCAGTAGTTTTTGAGTTTATCCATTACAAACAAAAAAAACAAAAAATCAAATCTTTCCTCTTTATAATATTAGTATAGATTGTGTTTGCAGTGAAGCACTGTTGCCAAACATATTGTGAGCCAATGTCATTAATTTATTCGTGTTCTTGGAATATTAAAAGTTTATGTTACAGAGTTGAATATTAAGAATTGTATATTTAGTTGATATGATTAGTTAAGAACATTTTCTTTCATAATCGACACACTGGAGAAACAGAATGTGGAGGGGAACGCCAACAAAGGCTCACAGCTGTGGCCGAGTGGTCTAAGGCCTGGCTTGTATTGCAATTAGTCATCGTTGAAGGAAAGGCATCGACAAATGGTGTTTGTGGGCGATGGTGTTTGCTAATAGAATGGCCCAGTCTACTGGTTTTTGCTGATGGAATGGCCTAATCCATTGGTGTTTGCTGATGGAATGGACTAGTCCATTGGTGTTTGTGGGCGATGGTGTTTGCTAATAGAATGGCCCAGTCTACTGGTTTTTGCTGATGGAATGGCCTAATCCATTGGTGTTTGCTGATGGAATGGACTAGTCCATTGGTGTTTGTGGGCGATGGTGTTTGCTAATAGAATGGCCCAGTCTACTGGTTTTTGCTGATGGAATGGCCTAATCCATTGGTGTTTGCTGATGGAATGGACTAGTCCATTGGTGTTTGTGGGCGATGGTGTTTGCTAATAGAATGGCCCAGTCTACTGGTTTTTGCTGATGGAATGGCCTAATCCATTGGTGTTTGCTGATGGAATGGACTAGTCCATTGGTGTTTGTGGGCGATGGTGTTTGCTAATAGAATGGCCCAGTCTACTGGTTTTTGCTGATGGAATGGCCTAATCCATTGGTGTTTGCTGATGGAATGGACTAGTCCATTGGTGTTTGTGGGCGATGGTGTTTGCTAATAGAATGGCCCAGTCTACTGGTTTTTGCTGATGGAATGGCCTAATCCATTGGTGTTTGTTGATGGAATGGACTAGTCCATTGGNGGGGGTAAACACAAGTCAGTGTTCACACATTCTCAGGCATCAGACCAACTTGGTTCTAGGACAACAACAACAACATATCAGCACGTTAATTAACAAACCACTCTCACAAGGATACATTATCTGTTCTCACCGGGAAACGAACATGGATAACCTTAGAGAGGGGGGAGGGGTACGGAAACGTGGGTCGAGGTACGTATTTTTGGAGTTTTTGTGATAAAAAAAACTTGTTTGCCCAAACTAAATAAAATATTTCTCCAGGTTTTAGTTGTAGTTTTGTGCACATGGAAATGTCAAAAGTTCTTGAATATCTGTCGTGGGTAAGGTGGAATTTGAACTTTTTAAAATTAAGAGAAGAAAAACGTATATTCAACCAATGTTGACACTCTATTCGGTGGTCATATGGTATAAGGTGCTACTCTCGCATGAGACTAGACTGCCGATGATGGGGAGATCAAGGTTCAAATCTCAGTCGGGTGTACTGAGGGTGATTTTACCCTAAATGGTTTTACACTCTCTCTCCAGGCAAATGAGGATATACCTCCTCTAAATACAACCTTCATAAATCCTAACACATTAGTTTAATTAGTACAGCTGAAACGGGTAGTAAGACGTGGTGCTAAAGAAAACATTTACAGGCTACTGAGAATATATTTTGTTAATTTTGTCCCCAAGAATGTTTTCGATTATATAATCTGAAATATTTTGGACCCTATCACACGTTACCCCACTAACCCCCCCCTACCCTCCACCCCAAATCTTAAAATATCAGCAAGACGCGCATTATTGATTGAGTAAAAGAGTGAACACTTTTTATTCCCAATGGAATAATGGTGAAAATAATGGTGATGGTTACAATTCTCGGTCAGGTGGACAACGCATATGATTACTGATCTAGAGGTCCTGGGTTCTATTCCTGGTGGTATCATAGATAGTAGATCTGTTAGGGAGTGAAACGAAAGGTCTGTTGGTGGAGTTGAAGGACAGGGTTGTTGGGGAATTGAAAGGGATGTTTGGGAATCAAACAAAGGAGCTGTTTGGGAATCAAATGAAAGGGCTGTTTGGGAATCAAATAAAGGAGTTGTTTGGGAATCAAATGAAAGGGCTGTTTGGGAATCAAATAAAGGAGTTGTTTGGGAATCAAATAAAGGAGTTGTTGGGGAATCAAATAAAGGATTTGTTTGGGAATCAAATAAAGGAGCTGTTTGGGAATCAAATAGAGGAGTTGTTTGGGAATCTAATAAAGGAACTGTTGGGGAATCCAATGAAAGGGCTGTTTGGGGAATATTTGGATGGGGTCGTATGCATCATATGAGGATGACGTGTTTGATCCACGCCACAGGTGACCGGAAGTACCGTATCCCTCCGTTGGAGCCTCTGGTGATCTCGGAACTGAGGGTCGACCAGGATTCTGGATCCAGAGCCATCGGCTTCTCGTTCGTCGCCAAGAATGCGAGCCTGAGAGGGATGAGTGGAGTGGAGGTGAATCACATCAGGTGGGTCTCCTCTGAGAGGTGTGGAGGTAAATCACATCAGGTGGGTCTCCTCTGAGAGGTGTGGAGGTGAATCACATCAGGTGGGTCTCCTCTGAGAGGTGTGGAGGTAAATCACATCAGGTGGGTCTCCTCTGAGAATTGTGGAGGTGAATCACATCAGGTGGGTCTCCTCTGAGAGGTGTGGAGGTAAATCACATCAGGTGGGTCTCCTCTTAGAGGTGTGACGATGTGTTTGCTAGTGTTCAGAATATACTGGAAACCTCTAGACAGTGTAATAATATAAGAATGTGACGATGTTACTTCTTGTGTTTCAGGGTAGACTTCTCGGAGAACATCTGTGAGTACCACCTGTCGTTCCCACGTATGGAGATTGACGCCGAGTATAAAGTGGAAGGGAAGATACTTCTTCTGCCCATCACTGGAAGCGGGAATGCAAATATCACTATCAGTAAGTTATAGTGATTAGGACTTATCACCTTCAATATAATGTGGCAGACACCTCCTAGCGCACCTCAAGCCACATTTATCTATAAATAGAACCAAAACACCCAATAAAATTTGAAGATACCACTCACAGGAACTTTGGAATACACCCCGTGACACTTTATAGACCTTTAATTTGGATCTATATTTATAAGTGTCGTGTAGTGTTGTCAGGGTAAGCAGAGCTTGTTACAACTGTACCTGTGATATGTTCTCCCCCTCTCTATCCCTATTTGACCAATCATACATAGACTCTACTCTAAACATCTCACATGAGAATGTATCAGTGTCGTGTTGTGTTGCCAGGGTAAGCAGAGCTTGTTACAACTGTACCTGTGATATGTTCTCCCCCTATCTATCCCCATTTGACCAATCATACATAGACTCTACTCTAAACATCTCACATGGGAATGTATCAGTGTCGTGTAGTGTTGCCAGGGTAAGCAGAGCTTGTTACAACTGTACCTGTGATATGTTCTCCCCCACTCTGTCCCCATTTGACCAATCATACATAGACTCTACTCTAAACATCTCACATGGGAATGTATCAGTGTCGTGTAGTGTTGCCAGGGTAAGCAGAGCTTGTTAAAACTGTACCTGTGATATGTTCTCCCCCACTCTGTCCCCATTTGACCAATCATACATAGACTCTGCTCTACACACCTCACATGGGAATGTATCAGTGTCGTGTAGTGTTGCCAGGGAAAGCAGAGCTTGTTAAAACTGTACCTGTGATAGGTTGCCCCCACTCTGTCCCCATTTGACCAATCTTACATAGCAGTGTAGTGTAGTGTTGCCAGGGTAAGCAGAGCTTGTTACAACTTTACCTGTGATATGTTCTCCCCCACTCTGTCCCCATTTGACCAATCATACATATACTCTGCTCTACACACCTCACATGAGAATGTATCAGTGTCGTGTTGCCAGGGTAAGCAGAGCTTATTAAAACTGTATGCCTGTGATATATTCTGTTATCTGCTCCTCCCATCTCTTTCTCGGCCTCCCCTGCGTTATTTTCCCCACATACTTCATTTCCAACATTTTCTTCATCATCCTCTCAACGTCACATTAGTACTGGCTAATCTTTTCACTACTGAGATACGAATAATGCAGCCCAGACGAGCAGTATTATTTTGATAACTTGTATTGCAATGCATCACGGGTCAACAGACAGCGTGTGGAATTGTTGCACCAATCAAAGCAGATTCTGTTTTCCACTTTCGGCGAACTCGTGAATCAAGTTGTACACATCTAGGGGGGAAAATACCCACACGGAAATAATGGACACTGTTGTTTTTTTTGTTGTCAAGTATTTGTGACGTAACTGGTAAAAACGACCGGAGTGTTGTCAACAAGCATAGACCCACTCGATTGAGAAGTTCTCACTAGAGTTCTTGGCCGTCCGATGCCCAGGGTCATCGCGTTTGGGAGATAGATATCGCAACTCTGTTGTGATGAGAGCGATTGACGAGCCTGTTACGATATCCCTATCCTTGTCCCTCTGACAAACAGTACAGTCGCTGGATATGCACAACCTGTTGTTTTTAAAGTGAGTGGCATTCAAAATTAAAGTTGATAGGACTGTAATTTTAGTCGCGATTTAGAGGACAGCCAATCCCCTATTTGACCTCAACTTCTTGTCATTCATGTTCTGGGAGATTGGTTGACAGACAAGGCCGCGTATAATAAAAGGTTTTAGTCCAAAACAAATGTTGTAGTTTACTTGTTAATAATAATATTATGTTTATAAACAAAAGAGAATTTAGCTGGTATTTCCTCACATTCATTGAATTGGTCCATTTAGCTTTTCAAACATTCACGCTGACGCAAGAGTTAATCGAAACTCTCAGCGAATTACACTAGTAAAGGTAATTTAATGTTACTAATTAGCAACTCACACAATTTTGTAATTTATACTGTTTAATTAAAAAAACAACAACAGATAAGACAATGTTTTCGGTGATTAAATTGTCTATTTTAATTTGTGAACCAGCAGTTTTGAATGTTATTACTGCATCAAATGTTCTTTCACGAGTGTTGTCAGCGTAAACACAACTTAAAACAAATATTTATTTTACTATTAAAACAAAACAAAATCAACCATATCAGATACATGTCGTTCGCACTAAATTAACCTTCGTAAACGATGCAACAACATGTTATGTACTTAGCTTTTTGTTTTCAACAGTTAATTGGGAATTAAAATTAAACGCTTCAAATAAGGCCTTAGTTGATCCGTCAACAGTTGAAGTTAGCATGTTTATTACTTCAGAGAGAGAGAAGTATTGTTATCGTAAAGAAAAAAAAAATCTAGCTCGAGATTTTGATAAATATCGACGTTTATTGACCAACTGAAACTGAAAATGTGGTTTTTGCAGTGTCTGTCTGTTTGTATCTTGGGCTAAGGTCGAAACTATTTCACTGAGTGGGCTAAAACTTTGTCTCTTAAGGTTTTCATAAAGTTACTCCAAGGGTTTTGTGGAATTAGATATCCAACCCTAAAGTTAAGGGTAGTTTACTGAGGAGTTAAAAGAAGAAAATCAAGTTTCTCAAAACACGCTCAAACGATTTTGATTAAATTTCGTATTTAGGTAATGTTTGACAATAAAAACAAAATGACAACTCTCAATTTACCCGAAAGATGAATATAAGGGTACTTTATACAAATGGAAATTTCCGATTTTCATCATATCTTCGTAACTATTTGAGATTTGAAATAATTTATCGGAGTAAATATGTATTACTATTAAACATAAAAATATTTTATTTTAAATAGTATAATTTAACATAAACAATAGTATTTGTGATATAATAATATATATATACATACAAAAAAAACTATTTTGTGGAGCCAATAATGCATCACTGTGAAAGGGGAAACCCATATTTCACCTTAGATAAGTTTTTCAGCCCCACCGGGGATTGAAGGCGGAGCCTTAAGCTCAATAGACAGATACGCGATTGAATGAGTTAAGGCGTTTGGACTTATAAACATTTAACTAGATTAATGGGATAGAAACGATGAAGTTAGAATTTAGAGGTAGCCTAACCGCATTTATTTTCAGAGAAATTAGAAAGCCATTTAGTAAAAAATAAATAAATATATATATATATCCTCAATACGCGCATCTGAAGGGGCGGATTCAAGGGGTGTGGGGGGTCAAAGGATCAGTTGGCCCCCCTGTGAAAGTTAGAAAATTAATATAAAAAACCAAATGAAAGTTCAAATTTTAGAAAGAAAATACAACACAGACTATACAATTTTGTATTTTTTTACGCGCAGACGCCTCTTAATCCGGGTCCACACATTCATTATTCGTCCACGTTTATTATTATTATTATTATTATTATTATTATTATTATTATTATTATTATTAGCACCACGTCTTACTACCCGTTCAGGTTATACGCACTTACGCTAATGTGTAATGGTAGGGTGATTGTGAGATGAAATGAAGGACCTACAGTTTAACGTGGAATCCGAACCACGGTGGCGGCCTGGTATTCCCCACATTCACAAGATGTCTTGTCAGAGGTGAAGGAAGGGTTTGGAAATCAGATAAATCTGTGCCGGGAAAGAAGATTAATAATCGCCTGAGAGCAGAGCAGTTCATCCACGAATATCGAACATAGATTATCTGTGGAACTGTGGGGGACTCTGCTCCCCTGAAACACCCCCCTCTCCCCAAATATATTTCAAATCCTCTGATATTATTGAATATGGAGCTGAAAGATAGCCTTAAATCGAACTCCAAATGACTTCTAGATGCGTTCTATTGTCAAACATTTACCGGAGATGATCGCATCAAATAACTACAATACTAGAGACAGCTGACAAACAATTAGGGGAGGGAAGCTCTAAATAGCTTCCAAGGTCATCCAAATTTCAAAACTGTCTAAGGGAGTAGAACTCCAAATAGCTTCTAGATGCATGTCATTTTGAAGAATTTTCAGGCGAGGACCATCTCAAATAGCCTAGTTTATCAAATAATTCCATTTTCAAAATTTTGTCGGTGGAAGACCACCTCAAAGATTATCTTCTAGAGGAATCGAACTATCGTAAAAGATTAAGATGAGAATTACTATATATAGCTTCGAGGGGCATCCAAATTTCAAAAATTTCTCGGTGTAGAATACTTTAAATGGCTTATGAAAGAATATAATTTAAAAAAAATCAAGGCAAACTACTTATGACTTCTAGAGTGAATCATTTTCCAAAAAATTGTTGAAGGAGGGCCACTCCAAATAGTTTATAAAAACTATCTGATTAAAAAAAAATATTAGAGGAAGAACACTGTTTAAAACATATAAAAGATCAAATATGAATGAGAAATTATTAAATGGCTTTAAACAGATATCTAACATTTTAAGTAACTATATTACCGGTTTTTATAATTAAGACCCCCCTATAAAAATTATCTGGATCCACCCCTGCCCATCTGGGATTCAAATCCAAACCTTCTCCTCACCAACAAGCTGGAATAATCAACCTAATATTTTATTCAGAGTGCTCACTATTTAAATTTAAGTTTAAGTGGGAGATGCAATGTCTGCAATAGAACCTGAATAGCTTATTATTTTTATTTCTCTCGCTGTCTCTTCGGCTTTTACATAGTTTACCAGTCTGCGGGCGTTTCGACCCTTT
>CABFVZ010002120.1:74185-87359 GCA_902151445.1 Timema monikensis | reverse complement strand
CCCCCGCCCCCGCAAATACCCACACCATCTCCCTCACACAGACAAGAGAAAGGATTACAATTTTGATATTGGAATAAAAAAAAGAGAATGTTTCTGTAAGAACTTTCCTTCTTAAGAAGAGCTTTTTTCTTTTTTTGTGAAACAAAATTTTTTTTATTACTTTTATACAAGTCAATAATTTGTTTATTTATTTATGTCTGATCTGAGAAAGTTGACATCGTCTATATGAATAAAATGAATATTTAGTTAGTTCGTTTGTCATGAATATTTAGTTAGTTTGTTTGTCATGAACATTACGTAGAATCTACCTTACGCAAAGGTCTGATCGAAACAGGAATTTTAAAATCTTTAGTAGATATTTTTAACTAATTAAAAATTTTCAAGGTCATACACAAACAAAATTTGGACGATTTCAACACTTTATCCATATGAGAAAGTAAAAACCTAATATGTCGTACTCTCTTGTAAATATTTTCTTAAAACTGTAAAAATGATATAAATATTAATAGAGCGTGGCTAAGGACTTGTCTAGCCTAGGCTTCCAACCAACCTTAAGTCTAAAGTTATAAGTCCTAAGTTTGTCTACCGCTCAAAGAAAAACAGTATCAAACAGTCGGTAATTTGATGACGAGGAGATAAGGGTTCGAATCCCGGTTGGGTGCACTAAGGGTGGTTATTTTCCAAAATGGTTTTCCACTCTCCCTTCACGCAAATGTGGGCAGACTTCCACTAAAATTCAACTTGTCATCCCTGACACATTAGCGTTATTATTACATATCCATAATATAGCCTGAACGGGTAATAAGACGCGATCTTTCTAGTCTAGTACTGGCGCGATGGCCGTGAATGGCGTTCGCACGCATGCGCGGACTGTTGCGCGCGTATTCAACAGGTTTTAGAGGAAGAAGATCAAATTACAAACGCTCGAAAGGTCACCGCTATGGCCATCAGTAGAACTACTATCGTAGTTTGTACCGATGAAAACTGTTATCTCCCATTAGCCAGAAATACTTGATTTTACTGTTGCCGTCCGGTCGCTGAGATGTCACAAAACATCGTGAAATAGTAACAGATTAAAACAAAATTTACTATCCATTATTAGCGGGATATTTTGTATTCAGAATAACATAGTACGGATGGCCTATTCACCCGATCAAAGGTTCACCGAGCAGAATGGACGCCGTCTCACGTGACCAGCTCTAGAGTAAGATTCACACGTTCAAGATACCATGAACCAGAGCAGAAACCGTCTCACGTGACCAGCTCTGGAGTAAGATTCACACGTTCAAGAGACCATGAAGCAGAGCAGAAACCGTCTCACGTGACCAGCTCTAAGCCAATCACACTATTCCTCCACCGTCCGTTAATTTCTGTTGGCCCGAGGACCAAACACTCTTAGGTTTAACCTGCGCACTCCCACGACGCAGATCTGCTCGTGAGGAACCAATCAGAGTGAGGAGAACTGTGTTCCCTTAACGTTAAGTACAGTATGCGCCATCCAGTGTCGTGTTGTGGAGTGTTGCCAGGTTAAGCATAACTGGTTAAAACTGTACCTGTGATACAGTGGAACATTCATTGGTTAGATATCAACGAACATATATTTTAGTAAATACAAACTTTTTGTGGTCAACATTGATACTATCTATTAAAAGTAGTGAGGAATGCCAGGTCTCCACCGTGGTTCGGATTCCACGTTAAACTGTAGGTCCTCCATTTCATCTCACAATCACCCTACCATTACACATTAGCGTAAGTGCGTATAACCCGAACGGGTAGTAAGACGCGGTGCTAATAATAATAATAATAATAATAATAATAATAATAATAATAATAATAATAGTAATAATAATAATATTAAAAGTAAAAACTACAGATTACATGACTTGACGTATGAATACGTCAGATAAGGTTCTTCCTATGAACATTGGACAGAATATAGTCCGATACTTTATCTCAGTTGATAGCGTGTCTGTCTGTTGAGCGAAAGGTTCCGGGTTCTATTCTTGGTATGGCCGAAAAAAGTATCATAATTGAAATATGTTTCCTCTTTCACGGTGATGAATTAACGGTCAAGGGGAATGGATGTTGTGTCTTTTCTATATTTAAGTTAGTTTATAGGTCTTGTGCTGATTTAATCAGTCAGTTCAGAGAGTACACGTTAAAAACCTCAGATAAGCGAAACTAAAATGAAATTGTAAACACTATTGAATTAATTGAACCGCGTTTTGGGCGTCGATTGAAACACTACGGATTAATTCCCAGATATAATAATGCTGTGACGATGTTTAGGTTGTCTATAGCTCCGTGGTCGAGCACTAATTAAATCGGTATATTAATGAAATTAAGAAAGAGAACTGTTGATGGCTGTTTATTCACACACGGTTTATTTAAATGACATCTGCTAATTACTTATACATACTCCAATTAAATATTTTATATCGATGCACACTTGTGATATTGATCAAAGTTATTTTATTCTGTGATTGCCAGTGTGTGGGTGGAGGTGCGTGAATTGTGCGTGCGGCTGTGTCTGGAGACTGTGGGCGGGTGCTTAAATATATGCACAACGTCTTATATATGAAATGCTCCTTGCCTCTTGGTCCCTTCGTCAACAGTGTAAAAACCAACAAATAGAAAGAGTCCTGGCGACAGGTGTTGTGAAGGCTAACTTCCTATTGGTACAGGGAATTGGCGTCTTTGCCAAATACTACGTAGTTGTTCCTTTTAACAGGAAATATCGCAGTTGTTATTTTAACAGGAAATATGGTATAAAAAATATATTTTAGTGGTGAAATCCTTTTCCCATTATTTCTAAAATGCGCGTGTTTCTTAATGGATGAATCTTAAAAGGATACTCTACATATGTTACTTTACAGAAAAATTACCTTCATCCATGACATTTTATATATTTTAAATTGATCCAAGCCAATATTATCACAAAATGTTAGTAAATATATGGTGGCAGTAACGTAAAAATATTTACCTAGTCACCTTAAAACGCATGTTGGTGATTGGGTATTTATATTTGGGGTTGCAAAGCGTCATGGGTAATTGGGTAAACAGATATTTCAGCGAGAGTTTCATCTGCTCAGCTAATCGAACAGAGCAAACTATTTGATCAGCATCCTTGTTTCTGATATCCTGTTAATCAAGATTTCCTATTATTAAAAACGCTAGGAATTGCGTGGATAGTTTTACATAACATTAAATTACATAATATAATGAACATTAATTATAACTAATCACCTTCATATCTCAATGAAGATTTGGTGTGTCTATTTATATAAATATACTGATTATCCACTTGTTTCTTGATAAGCACTATGATTACAGATAGAAAAAGACACAAAAAACAATCACCGCCATTAATAAATATCAACCACTTCTCATATCTTTCAACAAGATTTTATTTAAATTTTGTTCACTAAAAACTGTGCAAAGTACCGACTCTAAGTGATAAAGTTAAGTATAATGCCATTAACATAATAATTATTAAAGTTCATCTATATTTTTAATTACTTTGCGAGGGTGACCTGGTGGTCTAAGGGTAAGGTGTCGGACTTCTGTTCTGGGGGTCCGGGGTTCAATCCTCGGTCCCGGTACAGATTTATCTGATTGCCAAACCCTTCCTTCACCTCTGACAAGACGTGTATTAATCACAACTAGTGAATGTGTGGAATGCCAGGCCTCCACCGTGGTTCGGATCCCACGTTAAACTGTAGGTCCTTCATTTCATCTCACAATCACCCTACCATTGCACATTAGCGTAAGTGCGTGTAACCCGAACGGGTAGTAAGACGCGGTCCTAATAATAATAATAACTTTGCGAGATGCATATTTCAGTAAATTTTGTCACGCTCTATTTAGATTTACGCAGGTTTGTAAATTATTGTAAAACATATATTTGGTTGTGAGTGATATTATTTATTTTGATGAGAAAAAAACTTTGTTACTATTAAAGTAGTTTGATACAAATGCATAAATAAACGAGTTCGTTATATTCAAATTATCACATTTTCACAAACATTTAATGAAATATTATTTTGTAAGAGTTAAATCACAAGCCTACATCTGCTCCCATTTTTGAAATTTATTTTTTTAGTTCTACTTTTTTTGTGTGTGTGTATTTGGAATATCTAAGATTTACACTAAAGACTATATAAACATATGGGTAGGAGAAGGAGACAAATGTAAGCGATAAACCAGCATTTGTCCGAAGAGAGGATTTAAAACCATTAATGGAATATTGACTGCAATTTAATCCAACCTATATATAAACCTGGACCCCCTGAGTTAAAATCAGGTACGCTAGCAATTCATAATATAAAAATATAAGTAGACTTGAAAAATACATTTTCTAGAAGAGTGTAGCATTACATTTTTTATATAATCAATGCAAAATTTAAAAAATGCCCAAAATATGTACGACCGATCTGTTAGAAAAAGGCAAGTACACTTTTAATTGATTTATTAAAAATAATGGTGTGATTGTGTCACAAATCCATGACCAATTCTGCACAATCTGGGTATTTAAAAATATATTGGTTTTACTCAGAGATGAGTAAAAAGGTTATTTGCTTACATATTATAAAAACAACCCAATATTTAGTAGACAAAAAACAAATGTTTATTTTACTTACTATTCAAGCTAGTTACTAATTTTTTCGCCAATAAGGCCAGAGTTAGATCACGACCTTGTACACTAAAGAAGATTCAAACAAAATACGGCATTTCAATGCTAGTTTAGTTTCTTAAATCTTCAATTTTTACTTCTATATTCGTAGTTTTTAGGATTTTAGCTAATACTGACATTAAATCACCTATTTACACATATAATTGTCAATATATTTCATTTAAATAAACATGACATTTTTCAGGAGCAGATACTTCGTCATTCTCGCAATAGACAGCCATTGCCGATGAATGGAGATAAGTGTTCGAATCCTGGTCGTGTGTACGGAGTTTTTTCCTAAATGGTTTTCCATTCTAACTCCACGAAAATTCGGGTACACATCTTCCCTTTGACATTTAGTGTAGTTAGTACATTTGCGAAAAGCCCAAATGGGAAGTAAGATGCAGTGATACATTATACTACTATAAAGCCACACGGCTGATTCACTCACTGACATTAATATTTACCCACTTCCAGATGAACTAGAATCTTGAAATTTGGCAAACTTATAGCTTCTACCCTGTAACTGACGGGAAAATTTTAAAAAGTTTAAAAACTTTTTTTAACCCTCTAAAAAAATTCAAAATGGCGTAGAATCTTTATAGTCGGTGCGGACCTTTCTTTGGAGGTCTCTTGTGGCTAAACGGTAAGACCAATCAAAAAACTGCTCTGGAATTACATTAGTTTACATTCACTTGCAAAGAAAACCCACTGGAGTATATATGTATATCTGTTTACAACGGGGTGACCTGGTGGTCTAGGGGTAAGGTGTCGGACTTGTGTGCTGGCGGCCAGGGTTCAATCCTCGGTCCCGGCACAGATTTATCTGATTACCAAACCCTTCCTTCACCTCTGACAAGACGTGTATTACACATTAGCTTAAGTGCGTATAACCCGAACGGGTAGTAAGACGCGGTGCTAATAATAATAATAATAATAATAATAATAATAATAATGTTTACAACGACAAAGTAATGAATGATGCTAAGACTCCAGGGATTTCAACCTGATTTTTCCAATCTGCGAAGGAAAGTGAAGATGTATCTTCCAATCTCACCAACTGGCTTTTGGGATTTGCGCTAAAACCACCCATCAAATTTGACTTAGATAAATCGAATTATAAAGTCCATGTATTTTGATTTTTTGTAGAAAATTTTCCCAAAGATTATTAAAAAAAAAAAAGTTTTATCCACATGAGTTAATGAAGTGAAGAATTACCTTGTTCACGGGACGAATACTGGCTGGCTTATTGCTTAGGGCATTGGTGTACTAAGCCAAAAGTCCCGGGTTCTATCAATATATCCAGGTGTAATATCAATTTAAAGAATGGATTCAAGCAGACAATTGTATTTACTTCTGTGAAATGATTTTAAATAATTCGTTAAGCTGAAAGTGTGTGTTTGTTTATGTATCTGGTTCTTGTAATGTATTGGTTTGATCCCTATCCACAGCAATAAAATTAAATATATTGTTAATCAGATGTTTTTAAGTTTTGTGTTGCAAAGCATTTTGGTTAACTCTAGCAGATTCTATTTTCATTCGCTTCGGTGGCCGAATGATCTAAGGCGTCACTCTCGTGTTAGGGTATTCCTTCCGATAACGGCGAGATCGAGGTTCGAATCCTGGTTGGTTGTTTTCCAAGGTCCTTTAACGCGGATGAGGATACACATAATCTAAATTCAACTTTAATCATCTTTAAAGAATAAATTATCGTGATTAGTACTAAGTCGTGTAGCCCGAACGAGTAGTAAGACGCGTTGCTTGGAAAAAAAACTAATGTATTCTAAACCAGTAGCCGGTCACCTTGATCAGACTAAGGTTTTATATACGAGTAGACATATTAAGTAGATGAATAATTTGACTTTTTTAACAGCAATAAAATATGTGGGAGGGGGGAGGGAGAAAAGAGAGGAAATTAATTGTTTCCCTACTACCTCCCCTATTTACCCCTTCAGGGTCTCTGGACCAGAAACAACATCCTGCAAGTAGAAGATAAACAACCCCACTACCCTCCCCCCTCACCCCTCCCCCTAATCGTCTAGTCTTTAGAAAATCAAATTTCATTTTGACCCACATCGGTGGACACGGGGACTAAAGACTTATTCACACGTACACCGAAAATACAGAGGTTTTTTTTAATCACCACGTCTTACTACATGTTCAGGTTGTACGCATGTATGATAAACTATTATAATGGGGTAGGTACGAGGAAGGAAATATTTTAGAAGTAATATACCCGCATTTGCTTTGCGGAGAAATGACCATCAATTGGAAATTTTCACTTCTCAATTTATTTATTTTTGGGAGGGGAAGAATTGGAGTTACCATTTTGTTTTTTTAATGTTAAACAATGTACAAATATGAAATTTCATCACACATTATTTTTGTCTTTTAAATTATTATTTTTTTTATGAAATTTAGTTGATATTTATAGATTTTTTTCCTTCTTCTGATCATTTTTTAACTCGTCAAAATTATGTTCCTTATCATTTAAATTATTTTCGGTCTTGGGGTGCAGAATGGCCCATTTGCTCCCCCCTTCTATAACCAGCCCCTATCTCCCCCACACTCCATCCCCTTATATTATTATTATTATTATTATTATTATTATTATTATTATTATTAGCACCACGACAAGACATCTTGTGAATGTGAGGAATGCCAGGCCTCCACCGTGGTTCGGATTCCACGTTAAACTGTAGGTCCTCCATTTCATCTCACAATCACCCTACCATTACACTGCTAATAATAATATTAGCACCGCGTCTTATTACCCGTTCGGGTTATACGCACTTACGCTAATGTGTAATGGTAGGGGGATTGTGAGATGAAATGGAGGACTTACAGTTTAACGTGGGATCCGAACAACGGTGGAGGCATGGCATTCCACACATTCACAAGTTGTGATTAATACACGTCTTGTCAGAGGTGAAAGAAGGGTTTGGTAATCAGATAAATCTGTGCCGGGACCAAGGATTGTACCCCGGCCGCCAGCACAGAAGTCATCCCCTTATAGGTATGCCACCGATCCGACATATTCTCATCTCAGTGGGTAACGTGTCTGTATACCGAGCCAAGAGTCCCGGGTTCAATTTATGGTATGGCTGAAAACTGTATCGTTGGTGAAATTTGGGTTACCTCTTTCAAAGGGATTAATTAACGGTGAGGGGGCTGGATGTTGTGTATATTCTGGATTTAAGTTAGTTTTATAAGTCGTGTGCTGATTTAATCAGTCAGTTCAGAAAGTGAACGTTAAATATCTAAAATAAATGAAGAAAAAAAATTACGCCACTACCCGCCTCGGTGGCGTAGTTAACTAACGCGCTAGATTCATGTTGAGCTAAACTGACAAGGACAGGGAGATAGAGGTTCGAATCTTGCTCGGGTGAACAATGGATGGTTTTACCTAAATGGTTTTCCACTCTCCCTCCACGCAGATCCGGGTTCACTTCCTCTATATTTAACCTTCCCAATTACTAACCCATCAGCGTGATTACTACTTAAGCGTGTAACCCGAACGGGTAGTAAGACGTGGCGTTAAGAGTTAAGAAGGTACGCCACTGAATATTGCCGATCCCACGCTGGTGTTACCCCCCCGCTGGTGTACCCCCCTCTGGTGTACCCCCCTCTGGTGTACCCCACGCTGGTGTACCCCCTGCTGGTGTACCCCTCGCTGGTGTACCCCCCGATGGTGTACCTCACGCTGGTGTACCCCACGCTGGTGACCTTGATAGCGTTCTTCGAACAAGACCCACGGTTTCTGAGTGGGTGTACCCCACACGGTGTAACTGAGAGTTAGTTGGGGTAGGACAAGGGCCGTGGGAAGGAGGTTTGGTCTTTCTTGGGAGCGGTGGGTTTGAATCCCGCCCCTTCCACCGTTAGAATCTGTTCCGCGACTGGTTAAGGTTTCAGCTCCCTCTACCCATTCGATGGAGATAATAAGCGGTCGCAGATGGAGATTCTCAAAGAGAGTTCCTTTTCTCAGTAACGCCTCTCAGAACATTTCCACCAGTTTCTTAGTTTCAGTTTCTCATTTAAGGCGTCTGATTACAGACCTTTTAGATTTTCAGGTGTTATTCTCCGAATAGCTATAAAGTTTTCATCGCTGTGAAATTAATGTTTGTTCGTTATTCTATGAAAGGGGAATTAACTTCCGGGAATGTTGGTATTGGGGTAAAGTGTTCGCCTCAGGAGCCGATGCTCGTGGACTCAAACACAACCGAGGTCGACGGATTTTTTAAATTTATTGAGTGGTAAGAATCCGTAGCACAACTTCCTTCGGAGGGCCAGTAAAGCACGTCGGTCTCAAGTCGATTGTGGCAAATAAAAGAACCCTAGAAGTGATGTGGAAATAACTCTCCCGGCAAAATTGGTAGGCTCTTTAACTCTCGCTCATAGAAACGTTACTGTGTTTAAATAATCGGTAGATTCAGAAAGTGCACGTTAAATTATTTTAGTATGTTTTTTTTTAGCACCACATCTCATACCTGATCGGGTTATACGCTTATGTACTAATTACGATAATGGTTTTACGGATGAAGTAGGTTATATCTAAAGGCAGTGTACACGTATTCACCTGGAGGGAGAGTGGAAAAACCATTTGGGAAAATTTACCCTCGGTACATCTGACCGAGATTCGAACCTCGATCTCCCCGTCATCGGCAGTCTAGTCTACTGCAAGAGTAGCGCGATAGACCACGCGGCCACCGAAGCGGGTAGATCCCCGCATTCTTTCAAAAATACCAGCAGGTGTTTGTCGGATTCGTCGGCAGCCTTCTCGTATACGTTGGAGAAATATTTCCCTACTGGTAATGGGTGTGACATAAACAATTGGCTTCAAGGGGTCATATATTACCGGAGTACACACATGACTATGACGTGGAAATAAGGTCAAATGGGACACATGTTTGTATAAACTTTGTTTGCATTGTATTCGTCTCTCCTGTCCACAGATGAAGTGGGTCCCACATGCCAGGGTACATCCTGTGTATTATAATTGCTGGTATCGAGGTAGGGTCTTCTTTAATCAATTATACAACAAACCGGCCCCATGATATAGTGGTCAGTGTACCTGGCTACGAGTCCAGGATTCAATTCCCGGCTGGTTCTTTGAGTAACTTTTCCCCAAAGAAGAATTACCCCAAAAGTCAGCCGGGTTATATTAATTAGGCTTAGGTTATATTGATTTTCTAGTTGTTCCACACCCTCATACTCACTGTCATCCTCATACTTACTATCACCATCAAGCTTCACTTCGCATCTAAAGAGTTATCTTTATACCTCTCAATCTCTCTCTCTCTATATATGTATATATATGTATATGTAAACAAGTGCATCTAGTCGTGTCACACTATCAGCAGTCAACATTTCTGGGCGTTTCCCTCCTCAGTTGCACCAACATTGCACTGTTCATTGTCAAAACTCTTTCCGGGTGCTACTTCGACCCTCGACAAGACTACCTGAAGGAATAATCTAAGACTGAGAAAGTTGGAAGACTCTTCTTTATTCTAGCACCGCGTCTTACTACCCATTCGGGTTATACGCACTTACGCTAATGTGTAATGGTAGGGTGATTGTGAGATGAAATGGAGGACCTATAGTTTAACGTGGGATCCGAACCACGGTGGGAGGCCTGGCATTCCACACGTTTACAAGTTGGTCATACAAATAAATTTTCTAGATAATATATGCGTCGCTACAAACGTAGATTTCCATTTTTATGAAAACAAAAACAAAACACGTCACCGTTCTTTTTATTGTACTAGGGGTGTTTATTTTGAGCACATTATTAGGGGTAATAGGGGAGTTTCCCCCCCATCCCAACCGTTAATGACCACCACGACGATAGTGAGTTATGCACTGATGAGGTATGGAAGCGATTTATAAGATTGCGGTTGATTAAAAAATAAATGACACGTTACACCGGACATACATCTTGTGAATGTGTGGAATGCCAGGTCGCCACCGTGGTTCGGATTCCACGTTAAACTGTAGGTCCTTCATTTCATCTCACAATCACCCTACCATTACACATTAGCGTAAGTGCGTATAACCCGAACGGGTAGTAAGACGTGGTGCTAATAATAATAATAATAATAATAATAATAATAATAATAATAATAATAATAATAATAATAAACCGGACATACTTTATCTGTCTTTAGTATTAAAACACACTATAAACACTTTAAATATGTGAAACTAAATAATACACACTTTTGATGAAACATTCCACCAAATACCATAAATGTAATAATATACACGGTTACAGAAACACAGAGAAAAGAGGAAGATCACTGTCCAACAAAGAGCATTACAATTAATATCATATTTCTAAGTAATCCACAAAAAATATATTTATAGTTACTTATAGCTAAGAAACTAATGGTTTTACAAAAATAGTTTCTAAACTAAAAAACTTTTAATCAAAAACAGTACTACAACTTGACAATGATAAGTTATTTTTTTTATCTCAAATAGTTGCGGAGAGATGATCAAGATTGGAAATATCTGCTCATACTAAGTGCCCTTAAAGTCAATTTCATGGGAAAATGAGCAGCCATTTTGTTTGTAATGTTAAACAATCCTTAGATACAAAATTTTATCAAAATCATTAGATTTAATTGTTAGGAAGATCTATCTTATCTCTTTTTGCTCTTCAGTACACTACTCTAATTTTAGGGTTAGATATAATTACAAAAAAATCCTCGGGGGGACTTTATGATAACCCTAAATACCAAGTCTTAGATCAAACGGTAAAATGGTTTCAGCTCTAGCTCGAGGTACAGACGGACAGACAGATGGAATTGAGAAAACCCCTTCTTCAGGAAATGTGGACATTTATCCAAATCTCGAGTTTGATTTATTTTTACCATCACAATACTTCTCTCTCCAAATGGTCGAGAGAAAATAAAAATAAGCAAATTGAAGTTAATTTTTATAAGATTGGTATCGGTTGGTGATGTATTTGTATCCATGCTTCAAGTGCTCTTATTTACATGATATAATCTTTTGAGACAAAAGGTGTCAAACTTTTGTTCTGGGGCTCCAGGGTTCAATCCTCGGTCCCGGCACAGATTTATCTGATTGCCAAACCCTTCCTTCACCTCTGACAAGACGTGTATTAATCACAACTTGTGAATGTGTGGAATGCCAGGCCTCCACCGTGGTTCGGATCCCACGTTAAACTGTAGGTCCTCAATTTCATCTCACAATCACCCTACCATTACACATTAGCGTAAGTGCGTATAACCCGAACGGGTAGTAAGACGCGGTGCTAATAATAATGATAATAATAATAATAGATTTCTTAGAAACTTATGTTATACATAGGTACATTAGATATAATAAATATTTCCAAGAAACAGTTAATGCGTACAGATAGTTAGATAGACGGTACATCAATATCAATTTGATAAACTAAAAGAGTATTCAACGAGTTCGATTGAAATGGCGAGTTGTTTGTTTGTAGCACTATCAAACGGGAACTGTTTGATCATTTAGTAATGTTCAAACAAAAATTAAATAAAAAAATGACTTGATTGAATATTATTTCGCTAGATGTTGTACTCATAGATTGGTTGGGAAGATAGCAGAACAATATAATCAGCTTTATTCCATTTGAATGGAAATTAAAACCATATTTGTTGAGACATAGCATATAATAAATATGTGTTCATGCTAATAATAATACATTAAAAAAAATATCACAGTAGACTAAACTGTCAATGACGGGGAGATCGAGGTTCGAATCTAGGTCGGGTGGTTTTTCCAATCTTCCTCCAAGCAAATTCGGGTACACGCCCTGTGAATATAAACTTACTCATCTCTAAAAGCACTAACTTAATTTGTACATAAGTGAATAGATCGTATGGGTAGTAATACATGGTGCTAAAAAAAATTAAAAAAAATTATGACGTAATAAATCAAATATCGATGGATTTTTAAAGGAATGGTCTTTTATAAAATACATTAATACGATTTTAATATAAATATATTTATATATTTTTAGCACCGCGTCTTGCTACCCACTGACGGTTTTAGTGATGAGGAAGGTTGTATTTAGAGGAAGTGTACCCGCATTTGCGTGGAGGTAGATTGGTAAAGCATTTAAGAAAGATCACCCCCGTTATACCCAACAGAGATTCAAACCCCGGTCTTCCCGTCATCGGCAGTATAGTCCTACTGTGAGAGTGACGCCTTTAGAATCGGGTTACGTAAAACTAGATATAGTAACTTTTCTATGAAAATTGGACTTTAGCAATAATAATAATAATAATAATAATAATAATAATAATACTTAGCACCGCGTCTTACTAGCCGTTCGGGTTATACGCTTTAAGTACTAATTACACTAATGGATTAAGAATTGGGAAGGTTTAATTAGAGGAAATTAACCCGCATTTGCGTGGAGGTAGAGTGGAAAACCATTTAGGAAAAACCACCCCCAGTTCACTCGACCGAGATTCGAACCTCGATCTCCCCGTCCTCAGCAGTCGAGCT
>CABFVZ010002120.1:57135-74004 GCA_902151445.1 Timema monikensis | reverse complement strand
GGGGGGGTCATCCAATTATTAAGCCAGGTGTTCACTCTAATGGAATTAAATGTCCAATAATTAAACTTGAGGCTGGACATACCCCTAAAGGCGTCTAATTGGGTCAGGGGAGCAAGTTAATTCGGGGGAGTTTTGAAAAACCTTCGTTGGTTAAGTCAATCAAAACTAAATGTTTTGCTTTGAGGTATTTAACGTGCACTTTGTGAACCGACTGATTATATATGAACACGACTTGTGAACTAACTTAAACCTAGAACAGACACAACATCCAGTCCCCGGGCCGGTACTTCATCATTTTGAAAGGGGGAAACCCATATTTCACCGATGATAAATGTTTCGGTCATGCCAGGAATCGAACCTGGGACCCTTACCTCAATAAAGAGACACTCTACCGACTTTACTAAGGTGTCGGCCAAAAAAAAACACCTCATTGTTGCGTCGACAGGAAAAAAACCTACTACTTTCTTTTTTTCTTTTGTCACCCAGTCTTTCTACACTTTCGGGTTACACGCATTTGTACCAAATATAATGTGTTGTGGATGAGGGAGGTTGAAATTAGAGGAAATGCATCCAAATATGCGTGAAGGGGTAGTGGAAAACCATTAAAGATTTTTAAAAAATCCACCCTAGTTTGTTGTGGTATTTTTTTAAAATTCCAGTATTATGACAACGGGCAACTTATCCTAACCTACTTTAAGCACAAACACAACATCTATACCCCACACCGTTGATTTACTACCCTGTGTGAAGGTAGGTGTGATGGTATCTAATTTACGCCTATACATACATAACCTTGGTTGGGAATTGAACCCGGGTACATCAGGTATTCAGGCGATCGAGTCAATGTTACTCCACTGAAACTTTCCAGAAGATTCCTAAAGCACGCCCCTATTCGCTACATAGGTTATATAACATAAACTGGTTTAAAAGTTATCCCCTCAGTTTTTGTTCTTTCTTCTCCGAGGTTAAGGAAAGTGACGTCAAGGTCGCGGAGGGTCGTCCCACCCTCAAGAGACTCCTCTTCTCATTTCACGGGTTGGTGGAATACCGGGGAAGAGCTTGTGGAATGAATGACAAGATCTCTCGTTGCCCCTCATCAACACTCCTATTTTTAACTCCACTCCTGTCCTCACCAATCCTTCTCGTTTTATCTTCGTTCTTCTCCTCCTCAATCCTTCTCTTTCTATCTTAATTCCTCTCCTCACCAATTCTTCTATTTCTAACTCCAATCTTCTCCTCCCCAATTCTTCTCTTTCTATCTTCATTATTCTCTTTTTATCTTCATTCGTCTCTTTCTATCTTCATTCTTCTCCTCACCAATTCTTCTCTTTCTATCTTCATTCTTCTCCTCACCAATTCTTATATTTCTATCTTCATTCTCCTCCTCACCAATTCTTCTCTTTCTATCTTCATTCTTTTCCTCACCAATTCTTCTCTTCTTATCTTTATTCTTTTCCTCACCAATTCTTCTCTTCTTATCTTCATTCTTATCCTCACCAATTCTTCTCTTTTTATCTTCATTCCTCTCCTCACCAATTCTTATCTTTCTATCTTCATTCTTCTCCTCACCAATTCTTATCTTTCTATCTTCATTCTCCTCCTCACCAATTCTTCTCTTTCTATCTTCATTATTCTCCTCACCAATTCTTATCTTTCTATCTTCATTCTTCTCCTCACCAATTCTTCTCTTCTTATCTTCATTCTTATCCTCACCAATTCTTCTCTTTTTATCTTAATTCCTCTCCTCACCAATTCTTATCTTTCTATCTTCATTCTTCTCCTCACCAATTCTTATCTTTCTATCTTCATTCTTCTCCTCACCAATTCTTCTCTTTCTATCTTCATTCTTCTCCTCACCAATCTTCTCAATCAGCCTCACATTACAATCGACCTGACGGGGGGAAGTTCAGGGCTCGAATCTTGGCGGGGTGTACTAAAGTTTGTTTTCCTAGATATACCTAATACCTAGCACCGCGTCTTACCACCCGTTCGGGTTGTACGCTTATTTACTACTTACTCTCAATGGGTTAGGAATTAGGATGGTTGAATTTAGAGGAAGTGAACCCACACTTGCGTGGAGGGAAGGAGAGGAGTGTAAAATAATTGAGGAAAGACCACCTCGAGTTCACCCGAGCAAGATTCTAACCTCGAACTCCCTGTCTTTGGCAGTCTAGCTCAACACGAAACTAGCGCGTTAGCTAACAACTACGCAACCGATGTGGGGGTTTTCCCAGATAGTTTATTCCCTATTCCTCCACGTGAATTTGGGTACACTAACTCTAACGAAACATTAAGGGGGTCGAGGGGGAGGGAGGGGTGCTGAGGACGAGATAAAAAGTCGGTGTTTTTTGCAGTTTTTATATCAAGAAACTTTTTTTATCAAACTAAATCAAATATTTCTCCAGTATAAACCTAGAGTTTAATGTTCTTCACACGGTGATATCAACAGTTGTTGAATGAAGAGAAAAAGTGGTCATTAAATTTCAGGACACCATTGATAGATATTCAACAAATGTTGATATCACCGTGTGGAGAAAGTTAAACTCAATGTTTCTAACTGAAGAAATATTTGATTTATCTTGTAAAAAAAAAAGTTTTACTATAAAAACTGCAAAAAAAAACACTGTTTTTTTTTCTCTAGTAAAATGCACTCCCACCTTAAATGAATGTATATTCAAAGATGCGTCTGGTGGGATGGTAGGCTTATATTTGCTCTCTTCTTAGATTAAACTAATTGGCAATTATTGTTTTGATGCTTTTGTTTATGAAGTCTATCATGATACCAAATGGGATTAATAAAAAAAAAGTAACAATTAACATTTTAACTAAGCTACCATCATCGAATCAAGCTGGTCTAATTGCAAAAAAAGAAAGAAAAATACTAAACACAGCCTGGTTCCATTACTAGATTAAACCTAGCCTTGCCCCCTGGGGAGGGGGAGAAGGGGGACATACCCTAACTCGCCTATACGAACCTTGAATTTATAGTTCCACAGGTCTCCACTCTTATCGCTAGTGAGGAGTATCTGACGCAATAACTCCACCCCCGCTTTACTCCCCCCCCAACTGACGATAGCGAATTAGTACAACGGTCGCAAATAATGGTATTGACAAAGCTAGGTCGATTAGTTCATCTTACTCCCTGAACGTCCGTTTGTCAGAGATTAACTGAGTTCGACCCCAGGGTATGCTCGTCAAAGGTTTTTTTTTGTTTTGTTTCGGATGCTGTGGTTCAAAACCCCTCGGTTTAGGTGGAAGATTATTATTAATTATCCTACCACGTGATACGAAAGCAGACAATATACCAATTATTCGGAGTTCACTACGAGGGAGGCTTCTGTGGTTAGTGGCTATTATCCTTAATTCGTAATTACTAGACACAAGTTTTAAAATAAAAACTATGTAATGTGTAATGATGCTAATTCTTATATCTACTTTTTTTTTCTCCAAATTTAACTATTTATTTTCGGTATAATTTTCTATCTATCTATCTATCTATTCAGCCATTTTGTTTATACTCTTTACATCATTCTAGTTAGTAACCATACCACAATGGCGCTGTGTTTATTTCATTTTAATAACTTTTGCTTTTGTCAGTTTCTAATAAAAACCTTCCATAATTACATCATCCTCCGATGTTTGAACGGGGAAGTCCCAGTAGAGCAAAGGGAAATCCTGACAAAGAGTGACCATTTATCTTCATTCTTCACTGATCACTCGGTGCTGAAAACTTAACTCGTGTGGACGTAGTTTGACGGTATCCAAATTTATCCATTTAATCCTGATGAATGGCGTAATATGTTGTTTAAAAAATAATTTAATATTCTTTGAATTAGATATAAATAAATATAAATAATATAGTGTTTTAATGAAACAAGATTATATTCTAATATCTGTAGAATCTACGTGGCTGCATGCATACAAACACCATAGATGTTATTATTATAATTTTAAAACTCTCACCAGTAAGCAATGCATTTAAAGCCGCCATTATAGTACTGTTTAATACTGTAGGGTTAAAAGGTTCGAATCCCGACGGGGTTTAAGATACACCACTTTCCCTCTACGCAAATTAGACCGCCTTTATTCCTATAATATTAGTATAAATGTATGGATAGCGCCAAGGTATACAAATAAGTTAACCACGGTTTATGAAATGTCTATTTTGAAATCTTATCCACCACTTCAAGGGCTCGAATGATTTAAGACATCTTTCTCGTGTTAGAATAGATTGTGAAGAATGGTGGGAAGGGGGGGGGGGAAGGGTTACAATTTTCAAATTCAGGATGTTTTTTTTCCTAAATTGTTTTCCACTCTCCTGCCCTGCAAATGCTGGTTAATTACCTCTGAAATGTTTCCTTCCTCATCCCTAACTCACTATAGTAATTATTATACATGCGTACAACCTGAACAGGTAGTAAGACGCGGTGATTAAAACAAATGCTCATCCAAGGTCATTGAGTCTAATAACAGCAATTTCATTTTGACCTTTAAAATGGCCATTGAAAGGTTATGCCTTTCCTTAAGCCATCGATAAAGTTTTATACATTGACTGTGTCATTTCTTTAGGCCTATGTCACACAAAATATGCCACAGCAGCTCTCCTGACAGCGCTGTTGGAGGGGTTGTCAGCCTGACCTTCAACCCATGACAGCGATGCCAGGAGTGTGATGCACCATTGGTCTCTTTGTTTTGCAACCAGCAGAACTACCGTGGCATCCTAGTGTGATATAGGCCTTATCACTATTGTAGGGTAAATCACTATTTATACTTTAGTAGATAACAGTATTTTTATTTAAAATTATTATTATTATTTAGCACCGCGTCTTACTACCCGTTCGGGTTATACGCTTAAGTACTAATTACGCTAATGGATTAGGAATTGGGAAGGTTGAATTAAAGGAAGTGAACCCGCATTTGCGTGGAGGGAGAGTGGAAAACCATTTAGGAAAAAACCACCCCCAGTTCACCCGACCGAGATTCGAACCTCGATCTCCCCGTCCTCAGCAGTCGGGCTCAATTTATTTAAAAAATTAATTCAACGTCTTAGAATAGCCGCTTCGGTGGCCTTATGATCTAAGGCGCTACTCTTGAAGTAATCTTGACTGCCGATGACGGGGTGATCGAAGATCACATTTCGTTTGGGTGTTTTATTTCCAAAATGAGTTTCCACTCTCCCTCCACGCAAATTTGGGAACACTTCCTATAAATATTGCCTTCCTCATCTCTAAAACCATTAGCAAAGTTACATAAACGTGTAACCCAAACCCAAAAGGGTAATAAAACGCGGTGCTAAATAATAAATCTTAAATAGGTAGTTCTAAAAATAGTCTTACAGTGTCAGAAATTTTTTATTTTTATCTTAAAGCAGTTTGTTTGCTAACGTAATTTTGTTTATATATAAATAATCTACAATCCAAGCTATTTGACCTAGTCACGAGGATTTTCTGTAGGAGTCTTCATGCCAGGATGTAGATTTAAAAAGTCCATGTCAACGGATGTATATCTAGAACGGGAAGTGGAGTGAGTGTGTAAACTTGTCATAAGAAGAGGGGAAGTGTTATCAGTGAATAAATAAGAGCCCTCTCATGGTGACGTATTCATTTTATTCCCTCTCTTTCTATTTAGTACATTGGTATGTAAGTGTGATAGTGCTTAGAGACTGCTTAGACGCGTCAAATGAAGATGAAACCCTGCTTCGCAAAAAAATAGTTTCGAAATCACCAACAGTAAGTAACGTCTTTAAAGGGGTTATACACCAACTGACTCAAAGTTTCGGAAACATTGTTCTAGAAGGCCGTGCGTCACCCGGTGGCTCTACCGATAAATCCTTGAACCGGAAAGAGGAAACTTCGCGAATACCAAAAAGAAAAAAAAAGTCATTAAGAAAAGGAAATGTTGAGGGGTTGAACAAAATGGTGGGATGGAATGGAGAGAGGAGAGGAGATGAGATAGGGAAGGGGTGTTGATATGTTTTTTTAGCTACTTATTTTTGTTATTATTTTATTTTATATACTCTTTGCTTTACTGACCTTTTAGAGTTATCCTCATTCCTTTGGATATTGATAATAATCGAGACTGCAGTTTTTTTCCGGTTAAGGGCCTAATGTAGGATGTTGGTGGATTGTTATCACTACTTTTATTAATAACAACTAACGACTTCAGTGGCCACATGGTCTGAGGCACTACTCTCGCAATAGACTAGACTGCCGGTGATGGGGAGATCGAGGTTCGAATCTCGTTCGAATGTACTGAAAGGTTTATTTCCAAGATAGGTTTTCACTTTCACTCCACACTAATGTGGGTACACTTTCTCTACATTCTACCTTCTTCATCTCTAGCTCAGTATCGTAACTATTACATATGCGTATAACTTGAACAGGTAGTGAGACGCGCCGCTAAAATAAAATATTACGATGATACTGGTGTTATTTTATAGATATGGATATAGATTATATGACTTGACGTATGAATACGTGAAACTAGATCTGGTATCTTTTCTAGCCGTCAGAAAATAAGATCCTTCCTATGAACGTTAGACTGTGACGAAACACAGCTTTCAATCTAACATGTGAGACGACGCCCTAAACTTTAAGGCTCCCCAAATATATTTGATCGCATCCAGATTTGGGGTCTTGAGTGTAAAAGTGAGATAAAAAACAATATCGAAACACAAATAAGGGTTGCATATCCACTAAAAAATGAATATATATTTATTTTCGTCCCAAAAATGTTATACTATTTTGCTGATCAGACAGGTATTGGGGCTGAACAATTTCACCCTAAAATATTAACCAAAATTAAAAATATTTTTTAAAAAGATAGTAGTAATAAATTCCTGGTTAAAATACAGTGGTAAGTAATATCAGTTTCACTTTCTTAACCGGACTAAACATCGTGAGTAATAAGACGTAGTATTCTGAGGAATTCCTCCACACACGCAGATAAAAATATGTCAAAAATGTCGTAAAAAGATATATTAGAGTTGACCCATACTTGCATTCATTAATAATTAATATACTTTTTATGATTATAGTAGAAAATGTATTGCTTTTTATAAATGTGTGTGTAAAATTAGTATGTTCTCATCACTCAGTAGAACACTCATTGGTCAGTTATCAGCGAACATACGTTTCCATGTGAGTTTTGTAAAGCAGAGTCTATGTATGATTGGTCAAATGGGGACAGAGTGGGGGAGAACATATCACAGGTACAGTTTTAACAAGCTCTGCTTTCCCTGGCAACACTCCACGACACGATACTGATACATTTCCAAGTGAGTTTTGTAAAGCAGAGCCTATGTATGATTGGTCAAATGGGGACAGAGTGGGGGAGAACATATCACAGGTACAGTTTTAACAAGCTCTGCTTATCCTGGCAACCCTCCACGACACGTCTGGTTTTATCCAACTCTCTATAGAGTCTATTGTTGATGAATTACCTTTAACTCGATCTTTTTTTTTAACCTTTGTTCTTAAATCCGTACATGTTTAAGATAGCATGAAAAAAAAGTAAGAGAAGAGGCATTGAAGATATTCAAGCATTATTTGTAGTTTTTGAAGTAATTTACTTGTTTAATTTTTACCCCAACAAAATTTTTTTTTCGAATGCAACAATACTGATACGTTTTGAATGTTATTTCGGGAGATTATTTTCCTGGTCTATAAGTTAAGGTCTTATTTGGCTGGNTTTACCCCAACAAAATTTTTTTTTCGAATGCAACAATACTGATACGTTTTGAATGTTATTTCGGGAGATTATTTTCCTGGTCTATAAGTTAAGGTCTTATTTGGCTGGAAGTTTGAAAAAAAAAAAAAAACAGGCCATAGGTTTGATGTGACCACTAATATTCTGGTCACGTGTGTTTCTAAAACAAATAAGGAGAAGAAAGAGACAGTGAAGAGTATAACGGAGGATTTAGGGGGGAGGGGGAGTGGGGTGGAAAGAAAAGGATGATTGGTTAGTTCGGGGCTTGTATCCGTTCAACCGATGGTTTTTGATGGCTTAAAATTTCATTTGAAAGGACAGAAACAATCTAGTGTTCATCCCAAAAGGCCTCAGTGATAGCTCGATAGAAAAAATAAATTGTAATACGTTTCACCGCAACAGACTTTCTCTTTTATCTTAAAATAGAGACATTTAATAAAATCTCGTGAGCTATTTTGTGGAACGAAATAATATATAAATTGTTGCTTAAACATCCAACAAAGAGCATAAATGAAATGATATACACTGTTACAGAATCGTTGAGAAAAGAGGAACATCTCTTTAACACATTGGTTGTAATGAGAGGTGGCCAGACTGGAGCGAGCGCTCGAGCCGGAACAGTCTAGTTTACAGGCGCTAGGAAATATTATTGTATGTTGGTTCATTGAGTGTTGGGAAAACTTATCATTTTGACATTTATATAATTATCGATAGGTTTAGCACACTTGCTACTAACGGCCTAATCTAATTGGTAAGATCATAAACCGTATATATATAAAACTGACGTGTTAAAGTACTTCAATATTATAGTCAAAGTAAGCCTTTACAAATAAGAATCACCATTAGCACGGATAGAGGATGGGAAAACCACAAACAATAAATAACTTGTCAAAGACCACCCTCAGTTCACTGAGCCAAGATTCGAACCTTTGCCTCCTCGTCAACAACTATCGAGAGCTATCTGCTAATCACGCGCTCGCTTGTCAGTCTGGCCGAACCCTAGAATCTACCTAGAACTGTTTTATAGTAAAAGTCTGGTCGGATGAACCGTTTAAAAACGTTAAACATAATTTACAGTGGTCAACATCAATATTATTTTATTTTATTAAGCTGGGATGGAAAGGGTCGTGAAAAAAGGCCAAAGTTTTTGCTGTTTTTGTATCAAAACGCTTTTTGGTCAAAATAAATCAAATATTGCTTCAGTATAAACCTAGAGTTTAGTTTTCTTCACGTTGATATCAACATTTGTTGAATATCCGTCATGACCATCGTGGCACTAATTATCTATTAAACTTTTTAAATGAAGAGAAAAAGTTGTTATTAAATAACAGGACACTCTTGACAGATATTAAGAAATTATGAGGCTACCATGTGGAGAAAATTAAATTCTATATATTTACTGGCTTAATATCTGATTAGTTTTGACCGAAAAAAATATTTTGATATAAAAACAACAAAAACACTTACTTTTTCTCGCGTTCCCTTCCATCAAACCTTAATTGAAACTATCTATCTAAAGTGACAACTGCAGATAACATGTATTGACGTATGAATATATAAAATAAACTCTAATACATTTTTCCCCCCTAAATTCTATTGGTTTGTTGCGTTCCAACGCGCGTCCCGACGTCACATCATATTTGACGGCCGTCGTATCGAATTATTCAAATAATAGTCGTACTTTCCAGACAAACTGGTTGTCGTTTCGGAACCGCTAAATATCCGAGGACTCGTGTATCGCAACAGAAATATAAATAATTAGTAGTAATCGAGAATGAATGACAGCGGTTAAAGACGCGAGTGAGGATATTAACGAAATAACACCGGACCTCAATAATTCCTCATCGCTTTCCTCACTCTCTGTTAGGGGATCGGACCGACGATGAATATTTAATCAAGTTTCCGGAGGAGAGCTCACCGACCGGACAACTCCCCCCTACCCCCTACTCTCTCCTCGCCTTTAGATCGTGGAAATTAATGTTGTAGTTTTATATGACCAAATATTCTGTTGGGAACGTTTTCAGCAACGACCCCATTTACTCTCTTTAATGTTATTATTATTATTATTATTATTAGTAGTAGTAGTAGTAGTAGTAGTAGTAGTAGTAGTAGCAGCGCGTCTTACTACCCGTTCGGGTTATACGCACTTACGCTAATGTGTAATGGTAGGGTGATTGTGAGATGAAATGAAGGACCTACAGTTTAACGTGGGATCCGAACCACGGTGGAGTCCTGGCATTCCACACATTCACAAGTTGTGATTAATACACGTCTTGTCAGAGGTGAAGGAAGGGTTTGGTAATCAGATAAATCTGTGCCGGGACCGAGGATTGAACCCCAGACCCTAACACAGAAGTCTTACACCTTACCCCTAGACTACCAGGTTACCGAAAATATAACTACTAATAATAATAATAATAATAATAATAATAATATAATAACTACTAGTACTAATAATAATATAGCTGTTGACAAAAAAAATGTATTTTCTATTATCTTATTCTTATCAAAATCTAACTTGTGAGATGTGGTTGATAAATAAATACACGAAATAAAATTAATCTTTTTTTTTTAAATATTCAAACTTATAAAAAAAAAGATTTAAAATAACTGTTTCGTTTTATAAGGGGTTTTTTGTTAATACAATTTCAAGTCCACACGACTTCTAGCCTCTTAAAATTTCTATTGACTACCTTTTTAATAAAACTGAAGTTCTTTCTTTCTGAAGCAAAGACCGAAGTGTTTGAGCCGCAAATAACCAGAGAATAGAAGATAGAGGAGGTCACTTTCTTAACCTTTTGGGGGCAACCTTCTCAAGACTAATCTAAGAAAACCAGGGCTGACCAAATTATACCAAGGACCACACAATGTTTGCACGGACTTGACATAAATGAATTGAATTAAAAAAAAAAGTAGTGGTGTGTTGATGAATGTTGCCAAAGTAAATAAACCTGCTTCGGTGGTCAAATGGTTTAAGGCGCCACACTCACAATAGACTAGACTGCCGATAACAAGAAGATCGTAGTTTGAATTCCAGTCGTATCTACTATAAGTAGTTTTTCCTAAATTATTTTCACTCACCCTCTGCGCAAATGCATATACACTTCCTTTGAATTCAACCTTCCTCAACATTAATACATAAGCTTATTTAGTACATACACGCTTAGCTCGAACAGGTAGTAAGACGCGGTGCTAAAAAACTATTTTTTTAAAAAAGGTTATTTTAGAATCAAGGGCATCCAAATAAAAGTAAAGCCTTGTTAAAATACTGAAATATATTTTTGACTCGTGATCGAAATAGTAAATTTATTCATGCGTTTGCATAAGTTATAAGAAATGATAGAGATGATGTGAAATTCTTGTTATTGTCAAGGGGTTGGCGCCACTGTAAGATTATCCCGACATGCAATGCGAGCTGATAAAAGAGTGATGAATGATTCATCTCCTCTATAGATGGCAGCACTCACAAAAAAATATGTCGTGACCTAAAAATAACAGCATTTATTCTAGAAAAAAAAAATATTATTATTTAGCACCGTGTCTTACTACCCGTTCGGGTTATACGCTTTAAGTACTAATTACGCTAATGGATTAGGAATTGGGAAGGTTGAATTAGAGGAAGTGAACCCGCATTTGCGTGGAGGGAGAGTGGAGAACCATTTAGGAAAAACCACCCTCAGTTCACCCGACCGAGATTCGAACCTCGATCTCCCCGTCCTCAGCAGTCGAGCTCAACACGACTAGCGTTTTAGCCAACTACGCCACCGAGGCGGGTTCTAGGGGGAAAAAAACACACAATATTTATCAGTAAACTACACTTAATTTAAGGAATCGGCTCAAAATTAAAAAAAATATATATATAAAATAATATTAATCCTGAGGTACAACCGAATATACCGATTTTTTTTTCATTTGTTTGAGGTATTTAACGTCCACTTTCTGAACCGACTGATTGTATCAGCACACGATAATTTCTATGAGCGAGAGTGAAAGAACCCACCAGTTCCGCAGGGAAAGGTATGTTCACATACCTTCAAGGGTTATTTCACATGTGAAAATAGACATGGGACCGACGGTTTTAATTCCTCTCCGAAGGAAATTGTGCTACGGATTTTTATCGCTCAAGAAAAAATCCTTAAAGCCCAGCTGGGTTTGAACCCACAATCATCGGATCCTGTGAAGGGCACTTTACCCCAAGACCACTGAGGTCTACTATCTCTCTCTCTCTCTTTCTATATATATATATATACACACACATAAACTTTGAAACAAATTCACCAAACCGTTTGAGAAATGTGACCAAGTAAGCGCTAATTTAAGGGGGACACAAAGGGCACGTGCCCCGCCTCCCCCCCCCCCACACAGGTAGAATATTTGATTTCGTTTAGATTAATGGAAGTGTGGGTAGGTGTAGGGGAGGTTGTAGGGGTGGTCACTGGGCACTGGGCAAGGCAATTGGCAAGAAGGACGCGTGTCAAGGAAAAATATGCTTACCAACTCACGCAAATGTTTCTCCAGCCAATTTATCTGTGCTCCCCACCCCCCACACCCCTGCGACCCTTTTACAATTTCTAAATTCGTGTGCTTTTGGCCAAGTACACACAGAATTTATATAATCCAATTCTTGTGTATGTTCGAAAGCACATCATAAACTAGGAGGTTGAAAATGTTCACGATTACAATACTTTCTCTTTAGAAAAGGATCTAAAAAAAGTTTTAGGGTAATTCGTCCGACAGTATGTTGTTTTTTTTAGCATCGCTTCTTACTGCCCATTCGAGTTATACTAATTTTATGTAATAGTTACGATAGTGTGTGTGAAAGCTATAGAAGGTTCAATTATTTGTAAGAAGTGTACACGCATTTGGATAGAAGGAGAGTGTAAAACCGTTACTTAGGAAACCATCCGCAGTTCACCCGACCGGGATTACGCCCTAGTTATTAGTTTTGAGTGGCCTCCATTTTTAAACGAATAACTAGATTAAAGAAGACTATGTACTATATACATACCTTGTTCTTCTTAACTTCAAAAAATATCCTTTCCAAAATTAGTTAAAAATTGATCCACAGTCATCGCGGAACAAACATCCAAGCAGACAGACAAAATGCGAAATATTAGAGTTAAAACAGGACCTCGCTATTCTCTGTCATCAGATACATGAAAATGAATATTCTCTCTTGAACCGAGATGCTTACAAAAAAGAAGTCACCAGAATAATTAAAAATAAAGCTTGGATCAACCTCCAACACGCGGAAGGATAAATTACGAGTGAATAAATAACTTCTCCCTGCGGAAAAGAGAAAAGCCCTTGTCATCAAATTAAGTCAAAGGGCATTAACTGACTAGGCAATTCCCCTAGACTAACCCGGATACTCTTTAAGTATTCGCAGTACGACATTTTGGAGGTATGACGTCATGTTCTGAAATGTTTGTCTTCAGAGACCATCACACGTCTAGTTCGAGCTATATTACTTATTATTATTATTATTATTATTATTACTATTACCACCACGTCTTACTACCCGTTCGGGTTATACGCATAAGTACTAATTAAGCTAATGGGTTAGGGAGTGGGAAGGTTGAATATAAAGGAAGTGAACCCTCATTTGCGTGGAGAGAGAGTGGAAAACCATTCAAGAAAAACCATCCCAATTCAACCAACCGAGATTTGAACCTCGATCTCCCCGTCCTCGGTAGTCTAGCTCGACACGATATCAGTGCATTCGTTAGCTAACTACGCCACTGATGCACGTAATAACATTAATAATATAGCAAAACGTTATCAGTGTTGACCACAAAATATATAGGATTATCTTTTCTACCAAATTCTTTAAGGTCATTTCGGTGACCTGGCGGTCTAGGTGTAAAGTGTCGGACTTCTGTTCTGGGGGTCCGGGGGTTCAATCCTCGGTCCCGGCACAGATTTATCTGTATGCCAAACCCTTCCTTCACCTCTGACAAGACGTGTATTAATCACAACTTGTGAATGTGTGGAATATCCAGGCCTCCACCGTGGTTCGGATCCCACGTTAAACTGTAGGTCCTCCATTTCATCTCACAATCACTCTACCATTACACATTAGCGTACCCGAACGGGTAGTAAGACGCGGTGATAATAATAATAATAATAATAATAATAATTTAAGCTCGTTATAAAATGGTGGTGGAGAGTTGTCATGACGAGCGAGTGTCTCTGCTCGGGTCTAACAGAGTGGTTCTAACGCCCCATCATGAAGAGCGCTCTTTCGGCACTAAAGTGAATTAGAGAGATAGAGGCTCAGATTAAATAAATGAGTTTTTTCGCGTGAAGTGAGTCGTCGACTAAATTTTTATACAATAATAGCTGAATCTATTTTTAGTTTCTGGTACAATTTATAACCGTCTTGAAGAAGGAAGGCATGATAAGATCATTTTGGTTAAGACGGGCACGTAGGGGACGCGAGAAAAGGTAAGTGTTTTTTGCTGATTTTACGGCAAAAAACAATTTTTGGTCAAAATAAATTAAATATTGTTCCAATACAAACCTAGAGTTTAATTTTCTTCACATGATGATACCAACAACTGTTGAATATCCGTGAAGGGTGTCCTGGAATTTAATGATAACTTTTCCTCTTCATTTAAAAAGTTTCTCATCTAATACCGCCATGTTAATGACAGATATTCAACAAATGTTGATATCACCATAGGAAGAAAATTTAACTTTATGTTTCTATTGGAGCAATGTTTTATTTATTTTAGAAAAAAAAAATATAGGTCTATATATTAGCCATACAAACTGCAAACACACTTTCCTTTTCTCGCGTCACCTACAATCCCACTTTAAGCCACTAGGATAATCGAGAAGAAATTCATCAGATCTCAGAAAACAAGTGGATTCTTACATTGTTCATGGATGTAGCTGTTCGGTAGTAGGAGGGAGAACGAACAGGAGAAGAGGAAAATACAAATGAAAATACAATTTTTTTAAGTCTTGCGTTCTATCCCTAGTTCTTTCAAATTTTTTCTGTGAAGCATTGGGTCTAAATTTGGGTCAAACTCAGCCCCTCGAGGACAAATTACGTGTTATTTTTAGTAAAAAAAAATAGCGGCTCTGGTCTAAAAACTGAGACGAATAGCCACAGAGTTCGTTGTGCTGATCACAAGACACCCTATACCCACATATGATGGCACTATCTTCGCCAACAGACGGCGCACCTCTGTCGGTATAGCTTGATTGAAGGGGTGACGCTATGAAGCTTGTGGTATGAGGTTGAGGAAGGTAGAATTTTATAGGAAATTTCTTTGTGAGAAACTAAAAGCTATATAAAAAAAACTATCAAAAATATTCATGTACAGGGATTTGAACCCAATATGTCGTTCTAATAGCCGTGAACCTATGCACACAATAGAACTGAGCTAAGGCGATAAACCGTCAAAATTATTTATCGTTTGTATATCTTCTCTGTGTACATGTAAAATATCACATAAGAAGTACAAGGTTGCATGTGTATGAACTCAGGGAGAATTGGTCCACACATGCTAGGTAGCTCTACCGGCACAAGACGCTTTCTTTGGACGGTCAAATATTGGCCAATCATAAATAACGTGTCCTAGATACAAAACTTTTGTATATACGTAAACAAGTACACCCATTTTATATCTGTTATCATTTTTCCAATCATGATTTAAAGACTAAACTCAAGATAACTCTATTTGTTAGTCATAAAATGAAACTATTAAAAACACAAATAAAGTTGATCTATATTTATAATTTATAAATTATATAAACGTATAGTACTAAACCCGAAGGTCGGTTAGATCCTCAACATTTCCACCGCCAGCTATAATGACTGAAGAGGGGTACTAGGGAAATGAGGGGGGAGGTAGTTTCCTCACGGAACCAGATGATGCTATTTAATGCACATCAATCTGCCAATTCACCAAATGATCCTACTAACTACACCTTCACTTTATTGATCACAGGGACTGGCTGTATATTGAATGTTATTACTAGTATCGTTCGTACCTTGGTCATCTTAATATTTGTCAGAGCCATATGAGTGATGTCGAGACAGATCAATGAATGTTACAACATGCTCTGGCCCATACCAATAAATATAGTGCATTGTAAACACTATATCCCACCACAGATGGATCTGGGCTATTTATTAACATTATCTTGATCCAAGAAAAAATCGAGTTTAACTTTTTGATTAAGTCCAAACCAGATAAAATATTGCTATTGACACAAATCTTTATTTGAGGGACTCTATAAATAGTGAACCTATAGTTGGAGGGTTGTGAGGAAATTTAAGCTTCAGTTGGAGGTTCCTAATATTACTAACAGATATTTGTAATGGCAAGTATATATCCTATATATTATTTCTGTTGTCAACATCCCTTTTTCTCAACCAATACAAATCCTACAGCGATGAATAAGGTATCAGTGGATAGGGTTTTTTACCGACTTCAGACATATTATTATTATTATTATTAGCACCGCGTCTTACTACCCGTTCGGGTTATATGCACTTACGCTAATGTGTAAGGGTAGGATGATTGTGAGATGAAATGAAGGACCTACAGTTTAACGTGGAATCCGAACCACGGCGGAGGCCTGGCATTCCCCACATTCTTCAGAATATCATACTCAGCTTATGTCAAAAAACAATGTTTGTTTAAAATTTAAGTTAAAAGAAAAATCTAACAATATTTTTGTATAAATTACCGAAAATAAACTCTCTTCACCATTTTGTGTATACACTTCACTGAGTACTTAATATCAACAACCCAACAAAATACTAAATCGTTTCTTTTTGGGGGTGGGGAGGGGAAGTTTGAATGTACGAAAGTTTCGTAAGGGTTTACTGGTTTGTTTTAATAGAGTAATTAAATGTTAAATTGAAAATGAGCAATATATTTAATATACATGACTACATATTGTGCGACCCCAGCTCTGTTGGCTAAATGTACGGTAGTTCCCAAACACCCGTCCAATTTCGAGAAAGTAATATATTTCAACTTGTCTTACTTCTCGAGAAACTTATGCGCTAATGTTTGGAGGTCCTGAGCCCAAGCAAGCGCGCCCGTAACTCCCTATATATAGGGCTGTTAGGACCAATAGCGAGTCTACATGTAATGGGAGGGTTTTAGGACAGGAATTACCTTCCTTCTCCCTTATTCC
>CABFVZ010002120.1:27488-56952 GCA_902151445.1 Timema monikensis | reverse complement strand
CATTGAGCATTTGTTTGTCGGAATAGGCTACTAGAGGGGTCTCCGAAATATCAGTGGTTAAAGTGTCCAAAGTTTCTTTTAAAAGTAACCATTACTGTATCAATAAATATAAACAAACGGATTACAAATAAAAGTTTAAAGTTTGTAGAATTATAGTGGTATTATGGTATTATGGTATAAATAAACTTTTAGGAAATACTTTTCTACAGTCAAACTTGATATCTTTTACTCTATTATTGGTGACCTGGTGGTCTAAGGGTAAGGTGTTGAACATTTGTGCTGGGGGTCCGGGGTTCAATCCTCGGTCCCGGCACAGCTCTATCTGATTAACAAACCCTTCCTTCACCTCTGACAAGAAGTGTATTAATCACAACTTGTGAATGTGTGGAATGCAAGGCCTCCACCGTGGTTCGGATCCCACGTAAAACTGTAGGTCCTCCATTTCATCTCACAATCACACTACCATCACACATTAGTGTAAGTGCGTATAAGCCAAACGGGTAGTAAGACAATAATAATAAATAATAATAAATAATAATAATAATACAATAATAAATTATTATTGTTATTTTATATAAATTGATAATATCAATCAAAATTACAGCTGCAGATCCCATGACTTAACTTATGGATACGTGAAAATAGATCTAGTAATTTTCAAGCTGTCAGATAAGATTCTTATGAAAATTAGACTGTACTCTCATATATTTATACGTCAAGCCATGTGATCTGCAGTTGTTTTATTGATATATGTTATCACTACCTATAAAATAACAATAATACTATGGTAAAGCTTTATCAATGTTGACCACAAATCAATATATATTTATTTATACATGTGGAATATTGCATTTAAACCTAGTGCTTCCACATTTTCGTGGAAGTAGAGTGGAAAATCATTTAGAAAAACCTCTCTAAGTACACCCGACCGGAATTAGAACCTCGATATTCACGTCATCGGCAGTCAAGTCTAACACTAGAGTGACGCCTTAGACCATACAGCCACCGAAGCAGTTTAATATTATCTCTTTTTTTTTGTGTGTGCATTACTTCTTACTACCCGTCCTATTTATCTACGTATATACTGTACACAGTTGAGTTAGGGACGATGAAGGTAGAATTTAGAATAAATATACCTCCAATTGCGTGGAGGGAGAGTAGGGTAACATTTGGAGTGAAAAACACCTCAAAGCACGTCTTGGTCTGGATTTTCGAAACAGAAATTCCCGTCAATGTGAATCCGAACTGATCGAGAATGATATAAAATTAACTGCTATAAATGGACCGCATGGTCTAAGGCGTCACTCTCTAACAATAGACTGGACTGACAATGATGGGGAGATTGGGGTTTGAATCTGAACTACAGTATTTTCTACTAAATTGCTTTCCATGTAAATGCGGGTACAGTTTATTTAAATTCAACATTCCTCATACCCAACACATTAGTTTATTTAGTACGTAAGCGTATAACTCGAACTTGTAGTGTGATGCAGTGATAAAAAAAGTGAGACTTACAAAATAACAGGTAGCCATATTAGTTTTTAAATCATATTGTATTTCATAATATTCATCAAATCTGTATAAAATATTGATTTCTTAAAAAGATGCAAGATATTTTTTTTTTCAATTTGATTCCAAAGTTTAAAATAAAAGAATCTAGGCCTAGTTTGAAAACTTGTAGGTTGGCAACAGTAGTGTTGAGAAGGTCCGTTAGGTAACAATTCCTCCACTGCCTCCAACGTTGGGACTATTTTTTCAGTCCCTTCATTCTTATAGAAATGTTCACTTATTCTGGTTGGTTGAATGTTTTTTTATGGCGATCTACCTTTTTGCATCCGAGATCGACGCTGGGTTTGGTTAGAGAACCAAATAAACATTAATAAATTAAAACCTAGGACAGAATTGTTTTTTTTTTATCACCGCGTATTACTACCCGTTCAGTTTATACGCCTATGTACTAATTACGTTAATAATTTGAGGGAATAGGATCTTTATATTTATTTGAAGTGTGTCAGCATCTGCCTAAGGAAAGAGTGTAAAATTTTTTATTTTAAAATCTACCCTCAGTACACCCGACCGAGATTCAAACATCGATCTTACAGTCATCGGCAGTCTAATCTACTGCGAGAGTAGCACGTCAGAAAACGCGTCCACTGAAGCGGGTACTGAAAATATTGAAGTAACAAAGAAATTGATGGAAATGCTCATGAAAGATTAAAAAAAAGTTTTCATAACTTTTTTATTATTTAAATAAAAATAGTAAATCAAATACAGTAATACTGGATTTATTAAATATTCCACTTAAATTTGTAATATCATACATATTTTTTCCTTGACATGGTATTTATTTTCGTGTATTAGTGTCACGTTTAGTTTTTATCTCTATTTATATGTTTTTAAATACAAGCTACAGTCAAATTTTCATAGAAAGTGACTTTTATTATTATTATTATTATTATTATTATTATTATTATTATTATTATTATTATCATCATCATCGCGTCTTACTACCCGTTCGGTTTATACGCACTTACGCTAATGTGTAATGGTAGGGTGATTGTGAGATGAAATGGAGGACCTACAGTTTAACGTAGAATCCGAACCACGGTGGAGGCCTGGCATTCCACACATTTACAAGTTGTGATTAATACACGTCTTGTCAGAGGTGAAGGAAGGGTTTGGTAATCAGATAGATCTGTGCCGGGGCCGAGGATCGAACCCCGGACACCCAGCACAGAAGTCCGACACCTTACCCCTAGACCACCAGGTCACCTTAAAGGTCCCTATAGAAAATACAAACAATTATTTTTACTGTAAACATTGATAACATTTTACTATTTTTTATTATTGTTTTTTTATAAGTATTGATAATGTCGATCAAAAGTGACACCTGACGATCACAAGACTTGACGTATGAATACGCAAAAGAAGAACCTTTATCCCTCGTCTAAAGTCTTCTCTCTTGCAAAAGACTGAACCCCTATGATGGGAAGATTGGGGTTCAGATCCCAATCGGGTGTACTGACGGAGGCTTTTACTAGATGGTTTTCCACTCTCCCTCTACGCATATGTGGTCACACTTATTCAACATTGACCCTAACCTCATTCTTATCGCGAATGGTTAGTGATACACAGTAATAGGAACAACAACCATTTCTCGCTATCAAATAAGGCCCTTTCTATCAAAATTGGACTGTATCTCTAGGTTCAAAGTTATTTTACTGTTTTTTTCTCTGTCCCTCTCTTTTTCCTCAGATACATGAGCTGGCTTTAGACCCGGCAAGAACTAAACTCTAAATACTCTTCCCCCCACCCTTTACCCCAGTTAAAAGGGGAAGAGTTCTGTATCCTCACACCACCTCCCCCTAAAAACCAACCCCCCACCCCCTTCCCACGCTTCCAGCACAATCCTATGATTGAGAGAAAGAACGTGAGAACTTTACACAAGTCAGAGTTACTGCTGACGTCACAAAGTATATTTTTTTTGAATGAAAACGTGCTTTCAATTGCCTTCCAAAACTTGTTTTTTTTTTCTTCGTGATCTAACGCCATGTTATAAATAAAACTATGAAACGTATTCGATTTGCGTCTATTTAACCAATGTTGGAAAAACTAAACCGCCTCGATGGCGTAGTTGGCTAACGCGCTAGTTTAGTGTTGAGTCAAACTGCCGAAGATGGGGAGATCGAGGTTCGAATCTCGGTCGAGTGAACCTGGGGCGGTTTATTCCTAAATGGTTTTCCACCCTTCCCTCTATGCAAGTGCAGGTTCAATTTCTCTAATTTCAACCTTCCCCAATTACTAATCTGTTAGCGTAATTAGTACTTCAGCGTGTAACCCGAACGGGTAGTAAGATGCGGTGCTAAATAAAAAAAGTTTTAAAATAAACGTATGTTTCTAAAGTGCGAGGTCAGTAGTTCGATTCTTGATTATCCCAACGTATATGACTTTTTTTTATCATGCATTGTTATAATCTCACACGACTTATAAACCAATTTAAGGTGGGGGGGGGGGAATTAACGTGGGTTAAGGTCCGTAATATCGCAATTTTTATGATAAAAAATACTTTCTTTAATCTTAATTAATAAAATTTTTTTTTGTTAATTTTAGATTTAAAAAAGTTATTTTTAACTCCGCCATGATCTTGAAAGAAATTTAAAAATAATTTAAGACACCATGTGAAAAAAATTAAACTAGACTTATCTAATGAAGTAATATTTTGTATTATTTTGGTAAAAAAACATATTTTAAATAAAAAAAACTACAAAAGTGTGGATATAAACTCGTATTCACATTCATTCCTAACTTAACCTAAGACCGCAATGGTTATTTAATAAAATTTTAACTCCAACACTAAGATCTATTTAGGTCTCCCTTATCTACGTGGATGGGCTGGATAAAGCAACCTTTTGCGTGGCTAGTATTTGTACGTGTGGTTGGTTATACAAACATCGTATATCGTGACTAGACTATCGCTGTACGTAATAAGGGACCACTGTTAACAACAGCAATGCTGAGCTTTCTCGAGCAAACATCCTGAGAGTTTATAGATATACTCCACGCTAAACACGTATGTGTGGAGCATAGTCTAACACTCAAGGCGCTTTCATTATATTAAATGGTATATACAATCGAAATAAACTTGTAATGTACCTTTTTTTTAAGTCAACCGCCTATATGGTCTAGTAGTCAGAGTTCCCGGCTACATATTCAGAGGTCCTGGATTCGATCCCCATATTCTCTAGGAAATAATGGGTATGAAACAGGTTTAAATTCAGCTCCGTGAGGACAAATGACGTGCTATTTTTAATAAAAAGTAATGGCTCTGGTCTAGGAAAAAACTGAGATAAATAACCACAGAGTTCGGTGTGCTGATCAAAATACATAATATATCCACATAAGTTGGCATTATCTTCGCTAAGTGACGGCAGAAACTCGGTCATTATGGCTCGATTGGGGGTTGGCGTCAAAGAAGTTTCTTTTTTTCAGTATGGGATCTTCATTCAAATAATATCGGGTTATTTTTGTCGTTTTTTACTTTCTCTCAAACCTCGAAGGGAAGTATTGAAATAGTAAAAAAAAAAACTCAAGATTTTGAAAAATGTCGACGTTTCATGACCCCCCTGAAACCAAAATGTTGTTTACGCAATTCCGTCTTTTTGTACCTCGGGTTAGAGCCGAAATTATTTTACCGATTGGGTTAAAACTTAGTATCTTGGGTTTTCAAAAGGTTCCCATGAGGGAATTTTGGAATTAAATATCCAACCCTAAATTTAAGTGTAGTTTACTGATGTGCAAAAAAAATCGAAAAAAACAACCCAATTTTCTCGAAACTCGTTCTAGCGATTTTGATTAAATTTTGTATCTAAACACTGTTTAACATAATTAACAAGATTAAAAATTTCATTTTCTCATGACAATGACTTTGAGGTTATTTTACATCAAGGAAATTTTCCAATTTTTATGAATTATCCGCAACTATTTAAGATAAGGAATAACTTATAACTAATTGTAAAGTTGTAGTACCATTAAATATACAAATATTTTATTTGTAATATATATATATATATACTTTTTAAATTCAGATCTTTAGAAATGAATTTGATTCTTATGCTCTTTGGTGTACAAAGATGTTTCTCTTTTCTCAATTTTTCTGTAACAATGTTCCTAGTTCCCAATGCCATAGAGTAAGTAAGAAACAATGTATATTATTTCAATCATGATCTTTGGTGTGGTGTTTCTACAACAATATAAACCTATTATTTCGTTTCACAAATCTTACAAGTTTTTAGTAAATGTCTATTTTAGGATAAAAGCGAGAGAAAATCTTTACAGTGTACCGTACCATTTATTTATAAAAAAGGAACAGGGCTAGTTCGATGGCAATTGGAATGTGTGTGCTTATAACTATAAGGAAGAGGGTGAAAAATTAAAATACAAATTTGGGAATAGGCATATATGTGGACAAAGGTGTCAGTGTCTTATTTTTATAGTTTTATCAATATATGGAGGCTTGGGTTAGAATCCTAGCCGGGTACACTCAGGCGATTTTTCCTAAATGGTTCTCATTCAAATGCAGTGATACTTTCTTTAATTCTTAAAAAGAAAAAAAAACTTGGCAAAAACTTTAAAATTTTGAATATGATTATCATTATTATCCGCATTTTATTCGAAATTTCGGATCCAAATCGATTGAAGATTCGGATTCGGTGTAATTTGATTCGAAATTTGAATTTAAAAGTAAAAATTCGAATAATTTAACTTATTATTGGCAGATGATTCTAGTTTATTTGACTTGACCGTGAAAGTTTTCGAATCGATTCAAAACCTTCTAATAATGTTCGATTTGGATTCGAGTCGAATAATTTTAATTTCAAAAGATTCGATTTAAGCTATTTAAATTTTAAAATATTCTATTATAAAAATGTTATTTATAAAATGTTTGATTTGGATTCGACCAAGCTAACAAACAAAGATCTGGATTTAATTCGAAATTTAAAATCATTGATTCGCATAGGCTTAGTCTTCTTTTCTCAGTTATACCTTATAAATATAAATATGCGAATAGCTTGGACGTGTAGAAAATTGTAGAAGAGGGGGAAAATATGCCATTCATAATCATAAAAATCTTCACAGCTAATATGGTTTACTTTCTAAAAAAAAATATAATATTAAATGTGGTTTCCCACTTTCCTTCCATGCAAATTCTGGTAGACTTCCTTTATATTGCTTCCTTCTACATCCATACCTCATTAGAGTAATTTGCGTATAACCCGAACGGGTAGTAAGACCCGGTGCTAATAATACATTAGAGTAATTATGCGTACAAACTGAAAATGTGGTTAGACGTGGTGACCAAAAAAAAATCTTTGGTAAAACGTAAGTTATTATTATTATTAGCACCACGTCTTACTACCCGTTCGGGTTATACGCACTTACGCTAATGTGTAATGGTAGGGTGATTGTGAGATGAAATGGAGGACCTACAGTTTAACGTGGGATCCGAACCACGGTTGAGGCCTGGCATTTTACACATTCACAAGATGTCTTGTCAGAGGTGAAGGAAGGGTTTGGTGATAAGATAAATTAGTGCCGGGACCCAGGATTGAACCCTGGACCCCAGCACAGAAGTCCGACACCTTACCTCTAGACCACCAGCTCACCGATAAAACGTAAACAAATTTTATACTCTGAAATTTGAAAAATGACACCTGGACACGGGAATCGAATCCGGGACCTTTGGCTTAGTACGCCAATGCTCTAACCACTGAGCTATCCAGGATTTGTCCCGTGCCCAGGGTCATTCTTCACTCATATTTTAAGGCAGAGTCTATGATGGACGTGCGGAAATCGTCTGCTACAAATGTGTAATTTTATTAAGATCACGAGCTATCAGATAATGGCGCCACTTGTACAGTTATTATAATTGTAAGGGATTGCATGTTAATGATTCCAGTGTCCAGGTGTCAATTTTCAGAATATGATATCTAGATGGAGTAATCCTCACTAAAAAGCACAAATAATAGCTTTGGATATTTGATTCGTAAACTAATTTGTTAAAAATTTAAATTTTATTTTAATTAAAACTCTTCATCACAATCCAATGAAATATTTAACCAACAGTCTAATATCCAAACAATCCAGTCCAATATAAATATAATTTGGTGATAATGTTTCAAAATGTCAACCTATGGTTTACGAATATTTAATGTAGAAGCATCCAACACCTTAGTTCAGTTGGTAGTGTGTCTGTCTGCTGAGCTAAATGTACCGGTTTCGATTCCTAGGATGGTCTAAAAACTTATCATTGGCTAAATGTGGGTTTGCCCTTTCACAGTGATACATTAACGGACGGGGGATGGATGATGTGTCTGTTCTACATTTAAGTTAGTTTTGAAATCCTGTACTGATATCATACATCAGTTTAGAAAGTCGACATTAATACCTCAAATAAATGAAAAACAAAATTAAAATGAATTAGGAAGTAAATACTTTTTTTTTCAGAAGCTGGAGACGGTAAAATATTTAATTCCTTTTTTATTAAAAACCGGGAGTATTAAATTCTCAACTCACTAAAATAACTTTGTCTTCATCACTTTTGAAAGCGGCTGTTTTTAAAGTAATGCTTTTTGCAGTTAACTCTTAAACTTTTGAACTTTAAAACTATTTTAAAGTTAATTTGGAAAAAGTTTTTACTCACATTTTTTCAAAGATATTTCATTTGGGAATGAAGTTATTGTTTTAAAAAGGTATTATGGTTTTATTTGTTTTGTTTTTATAACAGTTTCATTGAAATTTTTGTCTTAGATTTTAAAAATATATTATATTATAAAAGGCCATTACGGATGGGTAGTAAGACGTGGCACATGAACAGTAAACAACCAACGTTATCCCCAGTCTGTAAGTTGGTTGAGGGATTTTCTTACAAGGTCACTACTTTAATCTCACTCAACCGCATCCCTCACGACCACAACCGCAAGGGAATGAACGCGTCATGTGTGCATGCGGTTGGGTAGGAGAAGTTAGGAGGGGGGGGGGGNGTAGTATGGCATACACTCGACCCTCTACACACAGACGCGACAACTTTCAACCCTCTTGATGAAGTCATGCTAAAAGTTTAATTTCTCGTCAAATACAAGAACAAGTTGTGTTTATTCTCGGTTTGTAAAACTTTTCATTCGAGGTCTTGAAAGCGATTTAGTATAACTTTTCTCATACAATGAATGCGATTAAAGTCTGTTCAGCGTATGAATTGTTTACTGAAAGGCCTTTTTTCCTACCAGAAATCTATTATATAGTAGTATATTGGTAGGAAAAAAGACCTTTCAGAGAGAGATTCCTACCGTGAATGGAGTATACATCGGCGTTTGTTGTGTTACCTTTGTTTTATAACGCGATTCGGTCTGTAATTTTTAAATCCGAAAAAGCGTTTCGCTGAGGTAAAAATCACTAATTTTTCCGATTCGTGGAAAGATGACGTTTTAACATTTTTAGAATAAAGGATATTCTATAACTTCTAAGGAGTTTAATATATATACACTTGATCTGGTTAGATTTTATTGTGACAATGAAAATATATCCACGTTTTATTAATCAACTAGCTTTTAACCGTCACGGCTTCGCCCGCAATAATTGATAAAATCTTTTAATTTTTAACTAAACTGTTTTGGTCATAAATAAATTTTTATTTTTCTTCAAATATCTATGCGTTTTTCTCAGTTCTAGCTGTAAATAATTCTGCCGTATTTTAATTTTCACTTTTAAATATTTCGTAATAAAATAAATAAATATTATTTAAATTATTAACTATAATTTTTTTTAAATTTTTAGCTTCATAATTAGTAAGAAAAATAAAAAAAATTCGAACTAAATAGCTAAAATCACATCATATTTATTATTTATTAGTACGAAACTACGACACACTAATTGCTATTTACTTAAATTACAAAATATTAAATCACAAATTCTTAAATAACATCGTTTCAATCACATTATAATCCTATATTTATTATTATTTAAAATCAAAGGTTGGAAATAGTCCTATTTGTTATTCCAAGACATACTCTACCAACGTACAAAGTTTCATTAGAATCCGTTCAGCAGTTTTGGCGTGATTGAGCAACAAACATCCAAACACACAAACTTTCGCATTTATAATATTAGTAAGATTAAGGTGGGATTTAAGAGGATGAGATCAAAGGTAATTGTTTATACAGTTTTCATAGAAAACAATTTCTATTCAGCAAAATAAATCAAATATTTCTCGAGTAAATAAGTTTACTTTAATTTTCTACACTTGTTATAATATCAACAATTATTCATGAATATCTGTCATTAGATTTGATATGAAACTTTTTAAATTTAGAGAAAAAGTTTTCATTAAATAATTCTAAGGCACCTTAGACAAATATTCAAGAATTGCTGCGACTACCATGTGAAAAAAACTAAAGTTTGTGTTTCTACTGAAGCTAATACCAGGCCTCCACCGTGGTTCGGATTCCACGTTAAACTGTAGGTCCTTCATTTCATCTCACAATCACCCTACCATTACACATTAGCGTAAGTGCGTACAACCCGAATGGGTAGTAAGACGCGGTGCTAATAATAATAATAATAATAATAATAATAATAATCTACTGAAGCTATATTTGATTTTTTTTTTTCCTAAAAAAGTTGTGATATGAAAACTGCAAACATAACTGTCCTTAGCTGTGGATCTACACGTTCGGTGAAAGAAAAGCGCAGAACAGAAACACAGTCACATGACAAGCTCTTAACCAATCACAAGATTTCCACCTCATCGGCGCGAGCTGTTCTGGCTAATGTTCAACTCATCTCTACTTCATTCGCTGTGCCTGAGATGTTCGGCACAAGAGAACCAATCAAATCTCAGAACCAACTATCTCAACTCAGTGCGCATGCGCTGTAGAGCTAGCTGCAAGCAGACAACTTCGTTGGCCGTCGTGAGGAGATTTGAAATAACCCGTCAATATAAAGCTTGTATCGATGTATTGGATTGAGCCACGACACAGCGTTATAATTTGAAAACATCCATCGGGAGAATGATCTAAAATATATGTTTATCCACCATAAACTATAATATGTTGATAGTCAGTTATACGTTAGCTTTGAAATGCACCATGGGTCAACAGATAGCGAGTGAATTGCCTCACCACTTAAGCAGATTCTGTTTTCTATTTTCTGCGAACGTGTGAATCAAGCTTAACTCACTTTCAATATCATCCCACCTTAATAATTTAATCAGGAATTTCCAAGACAAAATAGTCAACACGATTATTACTCTCTCATTTCTCTCTCTCTCTCTCTACTTTGTATGATTAAATTCCTGATAAGACTTGGGTAAAATATCGTCTAGTTTCATTGATGATTTAAGAAATTATCACCCAAAACAATATCATTGAAACCCACCTCGGTGGATGCTTGGTCTAACGCGCTAATCTCACAGTAGACTAGACTGCCAAGGACAGGGAGATCCAGGTTTAATCCCGGCTGGATTCACTGAGGGTGGTCCTTCCTAATTGTTTTTCCACTATCCCCCCACTCAAATTCGGGTGCGCTTCCTCTAAATTAAATAAACCTTCCTAATCCCTAACCTATTAATGTAATTAGTACTTAGGCTTACAACTTGAACAGGTATTAATTTAATCTGAAACAAATGACTGCACTAGCCATGCTTGTAATATTCTGTTATATTATTAGCACCGTGTCTTACTACCCGTTCGGGTTATACGCACTTACGCTAATGTGTAATGGTAGGGTGATTGTGAGATGAAATGAAGGACCTACAGTTTAACGTGGGATCCGAACCACGGTGGAGACCTGGCATTCTCCACATTCACAAGTTGTGATTAATACACGTGTTGTCAGAGGTGAAGGAAGGGTTTGGTAATCAGATAAATCTGTGCCGGGACCGAGGATTGAACCCCGGACCGCCAGCACAGAAGTCCGACACCTTTACCCCCTAGACCTCCAGGTCTCCCTGTCCCGTTATAAATTGTATGACTGGGTCAAGTCGTAAGTCGATAATAACTGATTCATTCTACTAAACATCCCTCTGAGGAAACTGAGGAAAATAAAAGTTTTCCTCTAAGTTGCACTCATCCGACCTAGAAGGGTCCTCTGTACAAAACGTGACGTCAGTGTCCTTGCCGAGGAAGTTGTGGTGGGGGTGCGGACGATACCCCCTGGTAGGACCGAGCGACGAGCCAGTAATTAATACCAGCAGACTAGTCCGTCCACTTATCGTGTTAATTTGATTGCTCCCCCCTTCCCTCTCCGCTCTGGCTTGGTTCGCTGAGCCCGTCGTCGATGTAACATTACGATAATTTACATGTTACGAGAGGGGGCGGGGCTACTCTTATATAGTGCTAGGGTGTGTAGGGCTACTCTTATATAGTGCTAGGGTGTGTAGGGCTACTCTTATATAGTGCTAGGGTGTGTAGGGCTACTCTTATATAGTGCTAGGGTGGGCGAGGCTACTCTTATATAGTGCTAGGGTGGGTGGGACTACTCTTATATAGTGCTAGGGTGGGTGGGGCTACTCTTATATAGTGCTAGGGTGTGTAGGGCTACTCTTATATAGTGCTAGGGTGTGTAGGGCTACTCTTATATAGTGCTAGGGTGTGTAGGGCTACTCTTATATAGTGCTAGGGTGTGTAGGGCTACTCTTATATAGTGCTAGGGTGTGTAGGGCTACTCTTATATAGTGCTAGGGTGGGTGGGGCTACTCTTATATAGTGCTAGGGTGGGTGGGGCTACTCTTATATAGTTCTAGGGTGGGTGGGTGGGTGTAAGTTGAATATTGGCTCAAGATCACAGTTTTGGGTTCGATACCAGCCACACACACGGTTTGTTCATGTTTTTGGTTACTAACACCGCGTCTTACTACTCCCATTTACTTTTTTACGCCTATGTACTAGCCACGCTTTTGTATTAGGGATTAGTATGGTAGAATTTAGAGAAAATATACCCACATTTGCGTGGAGGCAGAATGAAAAGCCAATAAAAAAACACCCTTCAGTTCCCGCGATCGGGATTCGAAACCTGTGCTCCCCGTCATAGATAATATAGTATATTGCAAGAGTGACGCCTTAGACCATGTGACCACCAAAGTTAGTTGAATAATTTTATTAAAATAAATGAAACTAGCTAAACATGGTGGGTAATATTAAAGGCTGGCGCACATTTGTTAGTGTCACCTCTGTCGGCTTGTAGAGAGACTACAGTAGCTCCATGGCTTCTTTGGTGCTGACTGACAGCTTACAGCTGACAGTTGACAGTCAACATTTAAGTATATACCTAAATTTTGACTGTCAGAAGTGACAGCTGCTGACACACATGTTTTTGCAGTTCATATGGTTCGGCGTGCGGATACATAATTTGGTCTGGTAACTTTTCAAAGCCGTCAGCTGTCAGTCAGCACCAAAGAAGCCATGGGGCTACTGTAGCTACGTTTGGTTTGATGTGGGCGTGCGCTATATTGTTCACGGTCCTCTCGAGCTCACTGGGTAATTGAGTTCAAACATGTTTGTTCACAGACAAACCACTAGGCACACATATAACACTCTAATACACTTTTACAACAACAAATAGCCTTCAGACTGGACGGAATAAAGGGCGCGAAATGATAAGTATTTTTGCAGTTTTCAACAGCAAACAAAAATTTTTTTCGACAAAATAAATAAAATTTTGCTCCAGTAGAAAAATCTTGGTAATAATATTAATCTCAACCTTTGTTGAATAGCATTTGATGGGAAATTTTTTAAATTAAGAGAAAAGGTTGTCATTAAATTCCAGGAAACCCTTCACAGACAGATATTCAACAATTGTTGATATCACCACGTCAAGAAAATAAAACTCTAGGTTTCTACTTGGGAAATATTTGATTTATTTTGACCTAAAATATGTGTTCCTATTAAAACTACGAAAACACTGAAATTAACTCGCATTCTTAACTTCCCACCTTAAACACAAATTTATCTCGCTGCTGATTGTGTGTGGAGAGAACATCCAAGCGCCTTAAATACCTTTATTCGGGTTTAGGGAGTGTATAAATTTAATTATTTTTTTTTACTGAGGAATGAGTTTCTCACAAATGCCAATATAATTGTTGGACCTAAGATCAGGTTTTAATGGTTGCTGTTTGTGGATTAAATGGCGTGTCTATGATACATCAATCAGTATCTGAGTTTTACGGAAAGATCATCCAGTACTGATGTACCGTTGCCCAGGGGACTTCCGGATGTACTAATCATTATTATTATTATTATTATTAGCACCGCGTCTTACTACCCGTTCGGGTTATACGCTTTAAGTACTAATCACGCTAATGGATTAGGAATTGGGAAGGTTGAATTTGAGAAAGTGAACCCGCATTTGCGTGGAGGGAGAGTAAAAAACCATTTAGGAAAAGCCACCCCCAGTTCACCCAACCAAGATTTGAACCTCGATCTCTCCGTCCTCAGCAGTCGAGCTCAACACGACTAGCGCGTTAGCCAACTACGCCATCGAGGCGGGTCCCATGTCTATAATATGAGGGGATGATAATAGTGAATATGACGGAAAGGAGCCAATGAAGATCTTAATCTTACTTAAGCATAATTAACCAGACACTGATGACCATGTGAGTTATTATCCTTTTGTCTCCCGATACTAACCGGGAATTGAACCTCGAGACCTCTAGGTCAACAGCCATGGACACTGAACACTATAATTTGTGGATCTAAGCCTGTGTTATAGATAAACACGTATGACACCCAATAAAACCGAGCGCACCTATTCCTCTTTGAGATGGAAACGTTTGATTAATGAACCATTCCTCGCAAACTGATGAATGACCATGAATGGACTAGTGATGGATAACATTGCAAATAAAAGTAATGATTAATTTTATCACTGAGTTAACTGAAATTCTGTTAATAGTAACAAACTATTCAACCGGTGTTTCAAATAATTATTTCATAATTTAGAGGTATGTTTCCGTCATCGAACCCCAATTGAAGTTTTAAACGTCTCATTAAACACGAATTATTTGTAAAAATTTCTCAATAACCTTGTGATGTGTTTATTTAAATTAATATTTAAATTAAATTTACATAGGTATTAGTTTTACGACTAGAATTGCAGTACTAGATTTTTGGTTGGAAGAATTTTAATGTGTCTAATATAGTTCATAAAATTATAGTTATATACATAAAGTTACGCCGAGAAATATTTTCCTGTGAGATTATTTTTATTTTATTTTTTTCAGGTGCAGTACACAAGAGAATAAACGTGTAAGAATAATTCACTTATGGTAAGTTTTTAAATCATAAATTTATATATATATATATATATAATGAGAAATGGGTTCTGATTTATATACACAAAAATATCTGATAACAAATGTACGTTGCTAGTCTAAGTAAATGTATGAAAAAGGACCAACAGAATTAATTATAAATTAATATCCAACCTTGTCGGTAAGGAATTAATTATTTGATAAAATATAAATAAACTACGAAATAAATATACTTATAGGCCTAATCGAGGTTTAATATTTGTGTTAGTAATCCACACACACACGACTGAGCTTTCAGCAACTGGGACCTCCTACGTCTAAGGAAGCCTTCAAGTAACCTCCACAATATCTGTCTCCAATTTGACATCTTTATTTAGAATTCCACAAAAGGACATTTTATTAATTCTCTGCGTCTTATTAACAGTTTGGGCTATCCACATACTTCCATTTATTTGAGATACTCAAAATGCACTTTAGGAACCGACTGATTCTATCATCACATGTGAATTTCTACGAGAAAGAGAGAAAGACCATACCAATATTGCCGAGAAAGGTATTTTCATACACCTTATAGGGTTCTTTTACATTTCACAATCGACATGGGACCGACGGCTTTACTTTCCCTTCGTAGGAAGTTGTGCTACGGATTTATAATGCTCAAGAAAAATCCGGTGACCCCTGGATAGGTTTGAACCAACGAATATCGGGTCCCGAGGCGAGCTCCTTACCACAAGACCACCGTGGTCGGTGGGATAGTTAAGAATAAGGGAGAATTCACAGAGAAGGTGCCTACATGTGAGTGACGTGAAGGTAAGAAACCATGTATGTAAAAACCACAACTAATACACCCGATTGGGAATCGAACTCCAACATTCCATTTATCGGCAAATTAGTCTGACAAGTGAGTGACGCGGACTATCAGAAAATGTCCAGTTCATTCCTCTTAATGTTTGAGTATAAACTGAATAGGTATGTGTTATGTTGTGTTAAAGTTGTAAATAACCAGAATTGTCACTGGAGAGTATGGTCAGAAGGTAAATACATTTTTCTTTGTATGTGACTATACTTCACGCACAGATTAAAAGCCTTGGCGACGCTTATACCTGATCTTAGCGAGTAAATTTCATTGATGGACGACCTGAACAACCATGTAATTAATATTGACGTGAAAATGCTTTCAGCGCTATTAATAACTGTTTCCTAACCCCCGTTTCTGCCACAAGGAAAATGGAAAACAGCTCGAAGCTTCGTGTTAACTGTTTGGAAAACTTGACAGAGCACTTTGTTACAGCGCCCTCTTCGGGGCTATGGAGACCTTAAAATACTTAAAAATAGGTTTTCAGTGATCTACCCTCAAGTAAGTTTTCCTTAGAAAAACAAACACACCATATTGATGATGATGATAGTAATAATAAGAAACAAGTTTCATAGAAACATTTTAAACAATAATGTTCAAAACATTAAAAAAATAATTCAAATATTTTTTTCATCGCCACTACTTACTATACGTTCGGCTTATACGCTTATTTACTAATTATGCTACTGGTTTTAGGGATTAGGAAGGTTATATTTATAGGAAGAGTAACTGCATTTGATCGGAGGAAGAGTGGAAAAACATTTATTTTTTAAATCACCCCCAATACACCAGACCTATATTCGAACCTTGATCTCCCCGTAATCGGCAGTCTAGTATACTGCTAGAGTAGCGCCTTAGACCATGTGGCCACCGAAGGGGGTTATTTAAAATGTTCAAAAATCAGTTATTTTTAGAATACACTCAAATCGTTATTTTATATTTGTAAAAATAAATATATAGCGATTTTGAAACAAATCTTTAGAGCAATTTTAACAATATTTAAATTTTATGGAAATAGTTATCATTAAACCATCCTCTAACAAATTTGTGTCCGTAAAACCAGTATAAATTTGTATTTATTATTCTAAACATTCTCCACATAAATGCATTTTTTTTAAAATTATTTTGAGCCCTGTCAAGGTTTAATGCGTCTTTTATTTTCTTAAATGTCTTACCCGTCTACTTTATAACCACGCTAATGTGGGTACATTTCATCTCTATCTCAGTGTGAATATATAGATAGCATGGAAGGGTAGTTAAGATGTGGTTCCTGCCACTTTCTTCGGTGGCCGCGAGATCTAATGCGTCACTGAACTGCCGTTATCTGAGAGATGGTGTTTCGAATCCTGTTCGGATTTACTGAGGGTGGATTTTTTTCCCTAAATAGTTTTCACATTTTCCTCCATGCAAACTGGATCTCCCCAATCATAGCCAGGAGTGTAAGCCACTACTCCATTTAAAAAAAACTATTTTCTTGCATCTGATTGTTATTGAACCTGGATCTCCCCAATCATAGCCAGGAGTGTAAGCCATTACTCCATTCTAAAAGACTAATTTTTTGCTTAAAATACAATTTTGAAAAAAAAATTATTCCCAACTGTAAACTGGCGACGTTCTAACGACGAATTGAGAAACATCTCTTCTGAGCCATACGACGTGCCTAGCGTACGGACAACATGAACGTCTTGGTTAAGTTTACGTGCTTGACAGTGACATGATCAGGCGGGCGCATATCCTAGAACACGTCGTCTTATATCCATCCGCGCGCGCCAGACAGGTTCTCGACCTGTGTCGCCAAGCCGTCTATTTACCTCCCTGACGCCTGGAGGTGTAGGCAACACTTGTGTCGCGAGGGCGGAATTTCGAACGCTCGGGACGAGAGCCGTCTATCCACCACGCTTCTGTTGTAATCACACTCAAATCGAAGGAGATAAACGACTTCTGTTAGTTCACTTACTACCCATTCGAACTATACGTGCATGTATTAACTACTCTAATGTTTTAAAGATGATCATTTATAAGTATTTTACTCACATTTGCGCGTTGGGAAAGTGTAATATTTTATATTAAAAAAAATTAAAAAATCAATCAATACACTCACCCGGGATTCGAACACCAATCTCTCCGTCATCTACAGTATAATCCAGGGATATTTAATTAGTTATCCAAGTGGGCCACTGCCAAGAAAAATCATAATATTTGGCGAGCCAGACATTTAATTCAATCTGGCAGTAATCTGGAACGTTATTAGATAATACTTATGTAGTTTAAAAGGGGGGAGGGGCAGTGAAACGTAATTTGATATTATATAGTATAAAATTGATATATTTTCAGTGAATTTTTTTTAAAAAATGTAAAATTTAGAATAGGAAATGACCTAGTAAATAATTATGAAAAAGTATATCGTGTCAAAATCATTTAAAGATACAAAATCATTAATAAAATATTGACAATTTCTGTGAAAAATATAATAAGACTAATTATAAGCGAAACACTATGCTATTACTATAAATAACGCACCGACAATAAGTTAGGAAAATATCAACCGGCGAGACATCGGCTGCTGTTGGTTGAAGGGGAGAAGAGGTGTGAGTCACTCTCACCCACTCTGTCGCCCAGCCGCCTGCATTGTTCAAGGTCTAAAGAAAGAATCTGTCATATAGAGATACCGGGTCTTGAGTGGGGGACGCACATCTCTGGAGGGTAAGCTCACACTCCCTTGTAAACACACCACTGGAGGGTAAGCTCACACTCCCTTGTAAACACGCGATGTTGGTGGTGCCAAGGACTGAGTAACACTGGGCTTACAACTTCCCCCACCACTGATAAGAGACTGGCCGTTCAAGGTCAGGCGCCTCTACATACCGTCTGAACTGTACGACGCTCAATCCGGCCCGCCAATCTTGATGGGTCGGATGTGGCCCGTGGACCGCAAATTGAATAGCCCTGGCCTAATCTATTGCAAGAGCGACACGTTGGACCACGCGAACACTGTAGCGGTTAATTTTTATTTCATTAGTGCCCGACACCTTAGCTCAGTCGGAAGCGTGTCTGCCTACTGGGCTAAAGGTTTCGGTTTTGATTCCTGGTTTGGCAAAAAAAAAAAAAAAATGTAGCAATGATGAAATGTGGGTTCCTCCACTCACAAGGTGTAATGATACTGTTTTGAACCCCTCTCATATATTAAAAAAGTCATGGCTGGAAGGTATTTTTCTTTAAAGAACTGTATGTAAAATTTCCTTTTAATACTTCATCCATGGATAATCACGCGCTTTTAAAAATAAATTTAATACACTATGTCTTTAAAAAAAAACATTCTTTTAGTAAAGATCAACTCCGTTGTATTAGAAAAACATGTGACACGCTGGCTCCCTCTACCCAATAGGAAGCCAGCCTTCACAACATCGGGTTTCCAGGAGTTCTCCTATTAGTTAGTTTTAACACTGATGACAAAGGGTCCAAGAGGCAAGGGGTAGGTCATATATAAGGCACTTGGGCGTATGAATCAACAGTGAAGTACTAACACAAATATACACCGCACACAGTACTAAGAACGTGAAACGTGTAATATCACACAAACACACACAAAAAACTGTATCACTTAATATCATATCTTCAGTATCGAAGTTGTAATCATCTAAATAAATCGTGTGCAATATGAAAAGTCTTGCTCATTTCATAATTTAAATTATTATACATAATCAGATCACATCACCGTGTACAAGTGTGCAGTAATTCATGTACGCGTCATCATAAAACCCAAATATCATTATAAATAGTGCTCGATCACAGGGCAACATCTCAATATAAAACCGTATCACTTTAATTGGCACCGTATCGCAGGTCAATATCAAATATCTCAAAAATAAAATTTCCTTATCTTCATCATAAATACTTTCAATTTCTCAATTTCTAGATTTAGGTTGACCTACGTATTTTTAAAAGGTGTTTCAAAAACCACGGTTGGTCAGTGATTGTAACTATACTCTCCGCCGCCTTTTACGTTTGTTTCGTGCTGAACGATACTTCGATGAAAGCTTTTTCTGAATAGTTCCCCCTTTTTTAAGTTTGTTCAGTCAATCCTTGATAGTATACATTTTTCACTGTGCGTTGAATAATTCATGGCCGATGTAACAGCGACCACGACAAAGAAGAGCCCTCTTCAGATTAGTTCAGAAGAAGTTTACCTACCACCCTTGTTATGTTCACAAACCAAAGATACTTTCAAAAAAAAATAGAGAGAAGTAGTAAACTAAAGAAGAAGTTTTGGGAGTTGATTAATTCAAAGATTAAAGGATAACGTTGGAATAAAGTTCTAAAAAAAAAGTGATGGATTTTTCGAAGACTTAAAGGTACGAGCTCCTGTGCAATACTTTGCTATACTATGATGCACTGTATGAATCTTGCTATACTATAGTGCACTGTATGAATCTTGCTATACTATGATGCACTGTATGAATCTTGCTATACTATGATGCACTGTATGAATCTTGCTATACTATAGTGCACTGTATGAATCTTGCTACACTATGATGCACTGTATTAATCTTGCTATACTATAGTGCACTGTATGAATCTTGCTATACTATGATGCACTGTATGAATCTTGCTATACTATAGTGCACTTGTATGAATCTTGCTATACTATGATGCACTGTACGAATCTTGCTATACTATAGTGCACTGTATGAATCTTGCTATACTATGATGCACTATGCATATTGCTATACTATGATGAACTATGAATCTTGCTATACTATGATGCACTATGTATATTGCTATACTATGATGAACTATGAATCTTGCTATACTTTGATGAACTATGAATCTTGCTATAATATTGCTATACTATAGTTGAGTGGAAGGAGGAGGTATTTTTCACCACGGTGACTCGAAGTTGTATTTACGCTTGAGGGTTGGACTAGGAATATGCCTACTTTAAGTCACAACAATATAAAACAATAAAATAATGTTTAAAAAACAAATAAATCTAGAGTTATTTAATTTAATACACTGTTCGCTTGTAATTAAATCATAGGTATTTAACACTAATTATATATTCCAAACTAGCTCTAGTTATTTTTAAACAGTTTTACACATTTATGGAATTACGATCTAATTAATTTGTACTTCAGTCTACAGAGGAAGGATGGCTTTTTTTTTTTGCCGTTTGGGTGCTTTAAAAATATAAAAATATAGTCTAATGGCTTTAAATTAAATTTGATAAAATACAAAATTCGGTAACCATAATAGATATTGAAAATTATCCAACAATATTGTCGAAACAATGAAACGCAATACTTCCACGATTGAAGAAATCAATAGGTCATGAGATCCAGTTGTTTTCTTTTTTTTTTTACCAAACTGCAAGTCAACATTACACTTTTAATTTTTAGATTATAACTTTTTAGTGAATTAGTACGTAATTTAAAATTTACATATTTATAAAGAAAAACGCTTTGGCTCAGGTAAGCAAACAAATATGAAATTAAAGTCTAATTTTCATAGAGAGCCTGTTATTTGAAAACATTAAAACTCGTATTGGCACAATGAAAGAGGAAAAGAATTACATATTGTATTTTTATATTCTATATCCATTTAATTAATATTGCAAAAAGAAATTATAAAATAATCCATGAGGAAATATTTTAATTTTTTATAAACTTTTAGATTAACTTTATAATTAATAAATCAAAAGGGACATATTTATGAAATGCGAGGTTTTATTGACTTTCAACCAATGTTGGGTAAAGTTAGCTTCTTATAAAAATCAGGGTTTTTTTTAGTACCAAGTCTTACTACCCGTTTGGATTATACGCTTATGTAATAATCACACTAATGATTTTAGAGATTAGAAAGGTTATATTTAGAGGAAGTGTACACTTATTTGCGTGGAGAGAGTATGAAAAACAATTTTGAAAAAACTTTGTATTCTAGACCGAGGTGCGAACCTCGATCTTCCTCATCATCACCAGTCTAGTCCAAAACGAAGGTAGCGCGTTAGACCATGCAGTCATTGAAGTGGCCTATTTGCTACGGCCCTTATCCATATTGATAAATTTTGTTAATATTTTACTATATTATTATTATTATTATTATTATTATTATTTTATATGTTTTGATAATATCTATCAAACGTGACAGCTGCAGGTCACATGACTCGACGTATGGAATATATTGAAGTAGATCTAATTGTCAGATAACGGCTCTTCTTGTGAGAATTAGACTGCACGTCTTATGTTGACGCCATTTTGAGACGGTGTTACCTCCAGTGCTCTAAAGAAAATAGTTCTTGAGAGATGTCGAGACAGCAGTGATGATAAAAGATTGGTCCAAGGAGTTAAAGGGGGGCTGAGAGGGGAAAGAAGGCGCCCCTTTATCACAAGTTACCGAGACATTAAACAGTTTTATCACTTACCCTCGTGTACAAATTACCGCCCGTGGTTTCATTGTTCGTCGTTATTGTTTCGTCCAATAAACCAAAGTTTAGAGGCAGAACGGTCCAACCAACGTAGTTTGATGGAAGTATTTTACCCTCCTTTGTTAATTTCACAAAGATGGGTAGGTGGTAAAAGACGTTTAGTCTCGTATTGTCTGGTTTGCTGATGATGGTTTGAATTCAAACCGGATGTACTAAGGCAGTTTTTTTCCTCTAAAATTATTTCAATGCACTCCGCATAAAATATTTAAATGCTACCTTTTTTCAGTACTCCAACAGTGTAACTTAATATATAGTTACCCGCCTCAGTGGCGTAGTTAGCTAACGCACTTGTCGTGTTGAGCCCAACTGCTGAGGACGGGGATATCGAGGTTAGAATCTCGGTTGGGTGAAATGGGGGTGGTTTTTCCTAAATGGTTTTCCACTCTCCCTCCACGCAAATGCGGGTTCACTTCCTCAAATTCAACCTTCCCAATTCCTAATCTATTAGCGTAATTAGTACTTAAAGCGTATAACCCGAACGGGTAGTGAGACGCGGTGCTAAATATTATTATTTATATATAGTTTGGAAGTGTTGGTAAAATGGGTTACACAAAAAATAAGACTAAACAAATCAAATAAAGTGTAAATATCTCATGTTTTTTTTATCAATATTAATTATAACTTGTATTGTTTGTATCTATCCATATTATTTTTTTGCAAGAGATTTTCTCTGGTATTATTATGTTAGGTGTCTTCGATAAAGCCTTAATGGCTGACATGGACAGATTGTTATTATCTTATATCAATAGACGAACCTTGTGTCATATAAGGCGACCATGTCTGCCATCTCTTGATAAAATCTCCAACCAACCAAGCATACGTATCTCTTACCCCACTCGGGAATCCAACTTATCCCCACTTCTGTGGCCACGTGGTCTAAGTCGTCACTCTTGAAATAGACTAGGTTCCAATGACGGAGAGATAGGGGCTCGAATCCTGGTCAAGTCCAAATGCGGTTGCTTTTTTCTTAATCGTTTCCCACTCCACGCAAATGCTGGTATACTTCCTCTAAAAATGCAGCCTTCTTAATCCCTAACAAATTAGAAAAATTAGGATATAGTATGCATACAAACCGAATGGGTTGTGATACTCGATAAAAACCTCATATAATATTATGGTAATTGTACACTTTACTTGCGAGAGCAAATGTTTCATCGACTGAGCCACCGAGAATTTTACCCAAATTCAAGATATTTCCTCTATCTCCGTGCATAGTTCTGTGTATATGTACCTGGATAATAATATATATTTAATATCGCACCTCTGGGCTACATCACTCGTAGCCCAGAAGTGGAAATATTAGCCAGTACTAATGTACCGTTGTACAGGAGACGTACTAATGTACTAACAGTAGTACATCCTTTCAGTGGAGGCTCTTTACATGTCTCGATGAGATGAGAGAGGCTATGTTGAATATAAGGGTGATAGTGAGCATGAGGTTGATAGTGAGTATGAGGGTGATAGTGAGTATGAGGGTGATAGTGAGTATGAGGGTGATAGTGAGTATGAGGGTGATAGTGAGTATGAGGGTGATAGTGAGTATGAGGGTGATAGTGAGTATGATGGTGATAGTGAGTATGAGGTTGATAGTGAGCATGAGGCTGATAGTGAGTATGAGGGTGATAGTGAGCATGAGGTTGATAGTGAGTATGAGGGTGACAGTGAGTATGAGGGTGATAGTGAGTATGAGGTTGATAGTGAGTATGAGGGTGATAGTGAGTATGAGGGTGATAGTGAGTATGAGAGTGATAGTGAGTATGAGGGTGATAGTGAGTATGATGGTGTGGAACCAGTGGAAACATTTAAACCTAGCAGAAGGCTAACTAACCAAACCCTAGTGACCGTTGGGGGTAGTTCCCCTTTCGGGAAAAATACCCAAGATATCAGCAGGGAATCGAACCCGGGAACCCCAGGCTCGTAGTTAGGCGCACTGACCACAACGCCACGAGGCCAGTTAGTTGGCGGTAGCTCTACTGTATATCTTGATACTTGTACTATCGTCCTGATGCAGAGGATGTAATCATCCTAAATCAGCCAGTCCACGTCTTAGACGAGACAGTCCTGCGCGATCTAATTAGTTAGATATCCTCGGGAGCGCAGTTTGAAGTCCTGAGACTCGACCGAGAACAACTCACGGGAGTGTTGGGAACGCAGCAAAAGGTCAGTATTTTATGCAGTATTTTTTTATAGAAAAACTTTTTTTTTTATCAAAATAAATCAAACATTTCTCCAGTAGAAACATAGAGTTTAATTTTCTCCACACGGTGATATCAACAATTGTTGAATATCTGTCGAGGGTGTCCTGGAATTTAATGACAACTTTTTCTCTTCATATAAAATGTTTCTCATCTAATACTGCTATGCTCATGTCAGATATTCAACAACTGTTGATATCACCTTGTGAAGAAAATTAAACTCTTTGTTTCTATAGAAGAAATGTTTGATTTATTTTGGCCAAAAAATATTTATGCTATAAAAACTTCAAAAATACTGTCTTAAACTCACGCTCACCTTAAAAGGAACGAATGCAATTGAACCCACATTTGCGTAGAGGGAGAGTGGAAAACCGTTTATGAAATACCCCCTCCAGTTCCCCCCAGTGAGATTAGAACCTTGATCTCCCCATCCTCATCAGTCTAGCTCAACACGAAACTAGTGTGTTAGCTAACTACGTTATCGAGGCTGGAGCATGTAAAAGAACCCTAGAAGGTATGGGAAAATACCTTTACTGACAAAATTGATAGGATCATTTCGCTATCGCTCGTAGAAATTCTCGTGTGCTGATATAAACAGTCGGTTCAGAAAGTGCAAGTAAAATACCCCAAATAAATAAAAATAAAATAAAGTATATTCCAAACGGGCTCTAAAAACATTTTATTTTTAAAATAGTAAAAAAAATCATGTTAAGGCACCAAACTCGTACTGTCTGGATCCCTCCAATGTTGGAGAGGTTAAAGATTTCAAAGTCATGTGTACTGAAAGTTGTTTCCTAAATCTCATTTTCCACTCTCCCTCCACGTAAATTCACGTGCATTTCTTCTATATTTTATTTCTCAATCCACAACCCTATCAGTGTAATTTATTCCGATAATACGGACGGGTGGAAAAAAACTCAAAGTCTTCTCGTTACCACGCGGACATTATTCTACCACCCCCCATCCTCCCTTCAAAGAGTTTATATTATTTCAGAGCAGAGTATTCATTTCAAAATGGTATACCACGCACGTTAGTTCTATTTCAATTAGGACAGGAATTTACTCAATTTGTTTTAATCGCGTCACACACGCTGGCTTGATAAATAGAATATACTTGAGAAACAAACTTGTATTACTACATTACGACAGATTGAATAGTGAACTAATGAAGCTTTTAATATTTCATGGTGAACTGGTGATCTAGGGGGGTAAGGTGTCAGACTTCTGTCCTGGGGGGTCTGGGGTTCAATCCTCGGTCCCGGCACAGATTTATCTGATTACCAAACCCTTCCTTCACCTCTGACAAGACGTGTATTAATCACAACTTGTGAATGTGGGGAATGCCAGGCCTACATCGTGGTTCGGATCCCAGGTTAAACTGTAGGTCCTTAATTATCTCACAATCACCCTAACATTACACATTAGTGTAAGTGCGTATAACCTTAACGGGTAGTAAGACGCGGTGCTAATAATAATATTATTTCATATTAAAAACTAGCAATCTCGCACGGCGTTGCCTGAGACCCACTGTGGTATAAGAATTATATAACACCTCTTCCCCCCTCACCTATGGTGCCTGATTTGTCACGAGAATTTTTTTTAAATATATATTTTTGTGCTGCCATCTACATATTCAAAATGAAAAGTTATCTCTGAAACGCGTTGTCTTTCTCTGTTTTCTTCTTGACGATATCGTACACATTTTTTTTTCCGAAGAGGATACGGCGTATTTTTTATCACAGCTATCTCTGAAACTTTATTCTAAACCAGATTAACAATATTTTCTTCAAAAATTTGTTTAAAATATCCTAATTAAAAAGCTGATTAAAAATTTAAAAATCCGGTTGGGAGGTGCATTAGGACCCCCTTCCGTACACCTATGTTAAAAATGTCAGATCTCTGCGTGCCGTAAATTTGACTGGGCATCGCACACAAACAAACAAACACTTCCTTTTTTTTAATTATTATATAAGATATCAGGTAGACAGACAGACAAGGTGACAAATGAACAAGTCCTGAGAAGAGAATCATTTTGGATGTGATTTTTCGGTACAAAGCAAACTGGATCTGACACATCCTTAGGAGGAACTTTCTTCTTCACGACGTCACGGAAGGAAAGGTTGAGGGAAAGAGGAGCTTAGGAAGGAGGAGAATTCAAATATTGGATGACTTGAAGAACAGAAGAAACTCCTGGTGGTATAAATTCACTGACAAAATAAATGGACCTGTCGAAAGAGAGAACATCTGATAATTATAATAAATTGAATGTAATATTATCACCTGTCATAGTCTATTATACCGGAAATTATGGTTTAGCAGAAGTGTCTATTACGTAGACATTTTTTATCCCCACGTCTAACTACCCGTTCGTGTTATGCGCATATATGATAATTACTCTAATTGGATAGGTATGAGGAAACAAGCATTTTAAAGGTAACCTACCTATATTTTCATGGAAGGAGAGTGGGAAAACCTTTATGTAAACAACCCTTATTAGACACGACCGGTATTTGAATTCCGATCACCCCGTCATCAGCAGGCCAGTCAAACTCGAGAGTTACTCCTTAGACCATTTGGCCACTGAAACGAGTTTTTAGGTTTAAATCGTCGTTTAACACAATAGTGAACTGATAGGTCTAAGATAGATGGGTTAAGGGGTAAATACATTTCACAGGTACAGAAGTAACAAGCTCTGCTTACCCTGGCAACACGACACGACACGACACTGATACAGTCTCATGTGAGGTGTGTAGAGCAGTCTCTATGTATGATTGGTCAAATGGGGACAGAGTGGGGGAGAACATATCACAGGTACAGTTGTAACAAGCTCTGCTTACCCTGGAAACACTACACGACTGACCGTTACTCCGCAGTATTTCAGAAGAGCGTTTGAATCCATTTAAAACAACCAGGATATCCCCATGAAACAAATGGTGCATTTTCTGTGATAATAAATTATATATACAAACTTCTATATAAATAAACCTACTTAAATAATATTAAAAAAAAACAGGATATAAAACTTCCATTTACTCATAAAATCGGTCAACACTAGACGACACTACAGGGATTCGAACTTAAACTCCATACTCTGGGGTCGAAGTCAGGCCTACCAATCGAACGAACCTTCTAGCACCAAACTAACTCGTACCAAAGTTTTTTTTTTAAATTTGGCTTACTAAACGTCCACTTTCTAACCACAGAGGCCAACTCGGTGCAAAACTTACATATTAGTCTCTTCCTTCTTTACAAATAAAACAAGCGACGGAAATTAAATTACGTATTAATTACTCGTGTTTTGTAATTGGACCATAGTTTGAAAAGGAAGAGTGGGTTGTAACGTGGCCTAACTGTGGCCGAGGGTACATCGCAAGTAACGGGGAGGGGAGGAGGATTGCAAGACTTGGTAAAGATAGTCAGGGGGAACGAAAGGAAAGGGGGAGGAGGGGGGGGTCGCAAATTAGTAGGTTGATAATTAACACAACCATTAGTGGACATGCTGTGGCTTGCGAGAATAGAGGAGGTATGGGAGGAAATATGAAGCTGTCAGTGTAGTATAGTGTCGTGGAGTGTTTCCAGGTTAAGCAGAGCTTGTTAGAACTGTACCTGGGATATGTTCTCCCCCACTCTGTCCCCATTTGACCAATCATACATAGACTCTGCTCTACACACCTCACATGTGAATGTATGTTTGTTACCCTGGCAACACTCCACGACACGCCACCACTGAAGAATAACTTATATTTAACAAAAAAAAATATTTTCATCTTATAAAATACTGTCGCAATTTCCATACTGTACACAAAACCTATTTTTCTAATTTATATTTTTTTAGGTCTATTCTACAAAGAAAAACGAACGAAGAGAAAGGCCTCAATTCTGTTTCCTCTTCGTCTCAAAGGTTGAAGATTCTTCTTTAATCGCCTCGACATCACCATTTCACTCTATCCCTATACCCCCTCCTGCTGTTATTCTTTTAAGCGCCACTGTCCTCATACAAACGCCAAAACACCATTACCATTCCCCTTAAAATTACCCAATACTATATTTTATTCACAGAGATGTGAGGTTGGTACTTTTTTCATCATTGTTTTTTATTTTAGAGCGCGCGAACAGGGGTTCTTGGCTAGACATCTCTTGTATTGGCAGTTTCTGACATGTGATCGTCTTCTGAGTTTGACAGAGTCAGTGATGAATGGATGCTGAAGGAGTGTGGTTTGAAAGGGAATACGACAGGTCAATGAGTAAGAAATGTGTTATTGGATTGGGCTTATTGAGAGGATGAGTGTGGATCGAGTGACGAAACAAATATATGAAAGTAGAGTGTATGGATCAAAATGAAGGGTTAGGCCATGTAGGACTTGGATAAATGTTGTAGGCAAATGTGTGAAAAATAGAAACATTAATAGTTTTAATAATAAAAGAGCATGTATGACTCGGTGTATGGATGTTGTTGAAGAGAAGGAAGTATGTAAGGATAGGGAAGTGTGGAGAAAGTTAGTGAGGATGGATTAAGTACGGAGTTGTTTCTTGAGCTTTATGTACAGTTTATATGTATGTATGTATGTATGTATGTATGTATGTATGTATGTATGTATGTAGGTATGTATGTATGTGTGTATGTATGTATGTATGTATGTATGTATGTACGTATGTACGTATGTACGTATGTACGTATGTACGTATGTACGTATGTACGTATGTACGTATGTATGTATGTATGTACGTATGTATGTATGTACGTATGTATGTACGTATGTACGTATGTACGTATGTACGTATGTATGTATGTATGTGTGTATGTGTGTATGTGTGTATGTACGTATGTACGTATGTGTGTATGTGTGTATGTGTGTATGTGTGTATGTATGTATGTATGTATGTGTGTATGTGTGTATGTGTGTATGTGTGTATGTGTGTGTGTATGTATGTATGTATGTATGTATGTATGTATGTACGTATGTACGTATGTAGGTATGTATGTATGTATGTGTGTATGTGTGTATGTATGTACGTATGTACGTATGTACGTATGTACGTATGTATGTATGTGTGTATGTGTGTATGTATGTATGTATGTATGTATGTATGTATGTATGTGTGTATGTATGTATGTATGTATGTATGTATGT
>CABFVZ010002120.1:0-15919 GCA_902151445.1 Timema monikensis | reverse complement strand
TCCTCCACGTCAATTCCTCTTGTGTACGCTCCTAACTCTAGTTAGAGTAGACAGCCAGTTTAGCGGGGTTGTTCAGCGGGCGGTATCTTTCTCCTTAGCTATTTGCTCACCTGACAAAATGAACGCTACAACTCTACTAGTTTGTATTTTTATACAATAAGATTTTGGTTTATTCGTATTTTAATAAGAAGCTTTTAGCTGATTTTTTTTATCAGCACAATATTTATAAAATAACTTAGCACAAATCACCATCACTATATTCTATACATTTGAATGCGAGGGCTTGAGCAGTGTATATCGAAATTCTGGTTCTACTGTGCAAGTTTATACATTTTATATAATTAGATGGGATTTATCTCTCTATAAATATCTTAAGAAGAAGTAAAGGAATAACAAAGGTTAAATATATGACTTCAATATAATTCTTTCTTAAAGGTTAGTGTACTATAATTTAATTATTTATGTAAAACTAGTCAAAATTTTAATTCAACATATAATTTATAATAATTTTAACATGTTCTAGATATAAAACTGGACCTTGTATGGATTGTAATTTTATATTAATTACTTTTGGCCTGTGATTGTCAATCTTAATTGGGTTCTTTATTTTTAGTTGTCAACTTTGGAATCCAATTTCTTAATAAGTTATTTTTTTAAATTTAACTCTAATTCTTGTATACAAATAACTGGATTTTAATAATTTCATATTTATTGAGTCACAGCAAAACTTGGTTTCAATTATAATATTATAACTTCACACATTACATTTGAATTTGATTTAGTAAAAAAAGTGTATTAATTTAGTTATATGTCACTAAACTTTATTTATAAAATTTCATATTTTTACACCTTTTCTTGACATATTTTCACTTTCAAACATATTTATATAAGTCATTTAATAATTTGAAAAAAAAAAATTCTTCACGTTATATATAATAAAAATGTTCACCGACTCTTATAGCTCAATGTGAAACAACTACTTTAAATAGTTTCCTTCCTTAATACATGTTTTCGAATGTTTTCTATAATGTTTATAACAAAGTTTCTTAATTCCCTAGTTAATGCCCAAGATAATACTTGTAAAACCAGATACATTTTCTTTGAAACTCGTTCATTTGTTGGTTTTTAAATAGAGCAGAGTCTCGAAAACTTGACATAATGTGGACTGAGATGGTGTTGAGTTATTGAAATGTTGAGTTTTACGAATGAACTTGCATTAGATGCATGTTTACTATGTCATGTTTACTAAACAAGGATGAATCATATTACAGTATTGAATATTATAGGTACAGTTGTACTATACTGTACTTTAGTATTGTACGGTACAGTAACAGTAATATATGTACAGTACATATAATATTGCATTGATACAAATAACACGTTACTGAATTGTAAAACTAACAAACACAACACTTGTAAAAACATCACAACAAGACTGTTCCACTCGAGTTACACAAACAAACTGAGAGGTTATACGGTTGAATGACCTTGGATTGTGATGACTGGCACCAACAACTGTGCACGTGTCGAGTTATCGAATGTCGAGTTTCCAAGACTCTTCTGTAATATCATTTATTCGATTTTTTTGTAAACTTATTTTTTCATCCACACATTTTTTTTATTTGAGTCATTCAACGCTCGCTTTTCTGAACCGACTGATTATATCAGCCCACGACTTTTAAACTAACTTAAATATAGAACAGACACAACACCTAGCCCCCAGCCATTAATTCATCACCGTGGAAGGGGAGACCTACATTTTATCAATTTAACATTTTTTGACCACGCTGGAAGAAGAACCCGTGACTATTAACTCAGCGGACAGACACGCTACAAACTGAGCTAAAAGCGTCGGACGTCAACAATATTAATTTTAAACAAACATGTCTTATAAATCGACAATCTTATGTGCTGATTGTGTAAATAATTAATAAATTTCTTCGGAGTATCTTCAATACTATTTAAATATAGTTTTTTTCCATTGTTGGCGTTGATAAATAAAAATGTTATCACCCCCCCACGGGTTTCACACCAACAAATTTGACTGTGGTAAACAGTTTATCGGAATTATTTAGACATTTTTATTCATAAAGAAACATCGCCACACCATCTCCATTTATAGTGTGGTCCTCCCGCATTTATATTTCCCTCAACCATTTCTTTCTTTATTTAAATTCATGTGTTATCATCATCATCGGGGTTAAACGGACTGCCCCCTTCTTGCCAACCTACTAAAAAATCCTCTAGAAGCTTCAGTTATTGGCTGTTTGTCCAAAATTCAACGCTTGGCATAATATTTTTTGAAAACTTGCGTGTTTTTTTTTTGTGAATCACGGAAAATATTTATAAATGCTGCATGGATTAACCAACCCTTTATATATATATATATATATATTTAATTTCATTAATGTGTATAGTTCCAATAATTATCGTTTCTAAAAACAAAGCTTACGAAACATGCTTATTTCAAATAAAACTAAGCAAAAATATATGCTTTATGTCATTAAACAATGTCTGGGAATTAATTTATGGTAATTATTGTCCATAAATAATTATAATGGAAAACAGAACCAGGCCAGAGGCTGCGGAAGCTCATTTTTGAATCCACGAAAAAAAGAATGTTGTCACGATATAAAAAATGCTATAATGGGGTGTAAAGGTGTGCTCCTAAAGAAGGAGAAAGTGTCATTTTGATCCATTGCAGGTGAGCTCAGATTTTCCCGGCTTGTCTCGATTTGTTCGAATCGTCTTTTGATGGTTCGTCTTGTACCATCTAGCCTCGGCTAAAAGCTCGACTTTTTTCGTATTGTCTCATATTGACTCGGCTAGCTTCGACTAAGATCGGCTCGTCTTGACTCGGTTAGCCTCGACTAAGCTCGGCTCGTCTTGACTCGGTTAACCTTGACTAAGCTCGGATCGTCTCGACTCGTTTAGCCTCGACTAAGATCGACCCGTCTTGACTCGGTTAGCCTCGACTAAGCTCGGCTCGTCTTCACTCGGTTAGCCTTGACTAAGATCGGCTCGTCTTGACTCGGTTAGCCTCGAATAAGATCGGCTCATCTTGGCTCAGTTAACCTCGACTAAGCTCGGCTCGTCTTGACTCGGTTTCGACTAAGCACGGCTTATTTCAACTCAACTCAGCTAGTTTCGACTAAGTTCGGTTTCTCTCGACTTGACTCGACTAGTTTCGATAAAGCTCGGATAATTCCATACCGTATCGACACAATATGTAGCCCCGTATACATAATCATACCATTTAATTATAGCACTATATATTTGCTTAGTTTATTTTAAAAACTTCCCTTTGGAAAAATTTCTGGCTTTTTTTAACATTAAAATTTTACTAAACAAACTTTTAAATATAAATATAACTTTGTATGTAATAGTTAAGGTTTGTTAAACATGCAAACATTATTTATAAAGGACGAAAGCGAGAGAGAAAAAACATCGTAAAAAAAGTCCATTAATGTTTCATTTATTGTGTTAGTACTCAGCAAATAGGAAAGAGGTGAGGTAACCCCGTTTAACTCAATATTTACAGGACGAATCGGTATGGTCTGGTCTTATAAATTACAGACCACTCAAAAACAACTCAATATTTACAGGACGCATTTGGTATGGTCTGGTCTTATAAATTACAGACCACTCAAAAACAACTCAATATTTACAGGACGTATTTGGTATGGTCTGGTCTTATAAATTATTTACCTCTCAAAAACAACTCAATATTTACAGGATGAATTTGGTCTGGTCTTATAAATTATAGACGTCTCAAAAACAACTTAACATTTACAGGACGTATCAGTATGGTTTGTTCTTATAAACTATGGACCTCTAGAAAACAGTAAAGTACTTTGTGTTTTACATAGATCCAAGCCTAAAATTAAGAATATTTTACTTTAGGGATTAAAAAAGGAAAAAATTACTTTGTTTCAAGATACATACAGGCACTTTTTAACATTATCAAAAAAATTGTGCAGCTTTTTTTTTTTCAGAAAAAAATACTTTTAGAGAGTTCTTTACATAAGCGGAATTATCCTGTTTTTACCATAATATTTCTGCAACTCTTTGAAATATGATGAATTTTTCCTATTATGTTTCTGAAACAATGTATATAATTTCGTTTCATATATTTTATGAGTTTTAAGTAAATGTCTCCATTTTTTAAGTAAATTAGCGAGAAAGTCTTTACGGTGCACCGTAACATATATCCGTCTTATTTATTTGCACAGAATGCTACCACCCGCCAAAATTATCCAGCTATCCACATTAATGGGGTAATGAGGTAGGACTTAGAGGAAATGTACCCACATTTTCATGAAAGTAAATCAGAAAACAATCAAGGCTAATAAACACCTCAGTAGTCAGTACTCCCAGCTGGAATTCAAACTTCAAACTATTCGTCATCGGCAAACCTGACAAGACGAGACTAACCCCTCGGTCGGTGTGTCCATTGGTGTGGGTATTTGTGCTCATTGAATTATAATGGAGACATTTACCAGCCTTGGCCGTTGCCCCTAGTCGTCGCAAATAAATGAAGAATTAAATTTTTCATTATATTGTTGAGCACGTGGTGGGAATAGATTAGAAAGTAAAGTATCTTTAAATTAGATTTGAGCTTTGGACTGATATTGACCTGAAGCTGTAGTCTGGGGTCATGTTAAAACAGTAGCTAGGGGAACTACTTTAAAACAGTAGCAAGGGGAACTACTTTAAAACAGTAACTAGGGGAACTAATTTAAAACAGTATCTAGTGGAACTAATTTAAAACAATAGCCAGAAGAACTACTTTTAAACAGTAGCTAGGGGAACTGATTTAAAACAGTAGCTAGTGGAACTAATTTAAAACAGTAGCTAGGGGAACTGATTTAAAACAGTAGCTAGGGGAAATAATTTAAAACAGTAGCTAGTGGAACTAATTTAAAACAGTATCTAGTGGAACTAATTTAAAACAGTAGCGAGGGGAACTAATTTAAAACAGTTTCTAGTGGAACTGATTTAAAACAATAGCTAGGGGAACTACTTTAAAACACTAACTAGGGGAACTAATTTAAAACAGTAGCTAGGGGAACTAATTTAAAACAGTATCTAGTGGAACTGATTTAAAACAATTGTTAGGGGAACTACTTTAAAACAGTAACTAGGGGAACTAATTTAAAACAGTATCTAGTGGAAATAATTTAAAACAATAGCCAGAAGAACTACTTTTAAACAGTAGCTAGGGGAACTGATTTAAACAGTAGCTAGTGAAACTGATTTAAAACAATAGCTAGCAGAACTGATTTAAAACAGTAACTCGGGGAACTAATTTAAAACAGTATCTAGTGGAACTAATTTAAAACAATAGCCAGAAGAACTACTTTAAAACAGTAGCTAGGGGAACTACTTTAAAACAGTAACTAGGGGAACTAATTTAAAACAGTATCTAGTGGAACTAATTAAAAACAATAGCCAGAAGAACTACTTTTAAACAGTAGCTAGTGGAACTGATTTAAACAGTAGCTAGTGAAACTGATTTAAAACAATAGCTAGCAGAACTGATTTAAAACAATAGCTAGTGGAACTACCATGCATCAATATCTAGCGGAACTAGTTTAAAACAATATAAAGAAATCTAGTCACGTGACGAGCTCTAAGCCCATCACAATAAATCCTCGCGAGCATGCGTTGCTCGCTCTGCACAGTATAAGCCATCTTAGCTTCATCAGCACTGCTCCGTAATAGCTTCTTGGGAAAGCAGATAAAATAAAAAAAATTAAAAAACCAACCGACAAATTGAGTGCAAGTAGCACCTACAAAGATAAATACGAGCAGACAACTGCGTCTACTGTTGTTGTGATAGGGATCTAAAATATGTAATTCGTCGAATGGAAGGCGTGTGTTTCGTTCTAGTTCTTTTATCATCTGTTTCACGAAATGACATATTTGAAAACATACATCGTGCCATCCATCTTAAAGAGGTGGTTTATCCACTAGTACACAAAACAAGTCAGTGAACAGCGGTTTCTAGTTTGTATCGCAAAGCATTATGGGACTACGAAACCTTTCTACGTTATCCGAGAAAAAAAATCTCATCTCTATTTTCGACGGACGTGTGAATTTTACAGTTTTTTTTTTAGCGTATGACATATTTGTCCGGGAGAGGTGTGGTATGCAGTTCAGTCACATGTGTGTTTGTGTGTGTGTGTCTGACACCTTAGCTCAGTCGGTCACGTGTCTGTCTTCTGATATAAGGGTCCCCGGGTTCGATTCCCAGCGTCACCGAAAATGTATCATTGGTGAAATGTAGGTTTACCCTTTCACATTGATAAATTAACGGCCAGAGACTGGATGTTGTGCTTGTCCTAGTTTTAAGATAGATTATAAGGCATATGAAGCTATGACAGACCCGGCAAGCCGGTAGTGGAAAATATTTGGCTTGAATAAAAAAATGACCCGGACCACAGTAATGGAACTAAAAGTGTGTGTGTGTGTGTAATTTTAGCCACTGTGGTGGCACAGAGCTTTGTACATGGAAGTTGTCCACACGTGCTCGCTATGAAATGATGGGATGATAGTGACTTTGGAGGTGTTGAGTCGGGAGTGTCTTAAAACAAACTTAAATCTAATTAATGGTACCAGCCGGGAATCGAACCTTAGACCCTTAAGTTTCGTAGCCAGGTGCACTGACCACTATTTACCACGGGGGACGGTTAATCCAAATGTAAGACCTCCGATGTGGATGAAGGTCAATTGCTCACAGAGTCAATTCACCACCGAGGTGGTGTTAAATGTATTATTATTATTATTATTATTATTATTATTATTATTATTATTATTATTAGCACCACGTCTTACTACCCGTTCGGGTTATACTCACTTAAACTAATGTGTAATGGTAGGGTGATTGTGAGATGAAATGAAGGACCTACAGTTTAACGTGGGATCCGAACCTCGGTGGAGGCCTGGCATTCCACACAATCACAAGTTGTGATTAATACACGTCTTGTCAGAGATGAAGGAAGGGTTTGGCAATCAGATAAATCTGTGCCGGACCGAGGATTGAACCCCGGACCCCAGCACAGAGGTCCGACACCTTACCCCTAGACCAGTACCATGGAGGAAAGAAGAGAACATAGGTTACTTACTCGAGACGCAGTGATATTACATTTATAATGGAGGTGGCAAGAGTTTATCGAGGGGGAGGTTTAATTTAATATAAGAAAGAGATGAAGACTAAACAAGACAAGAGTTGCTGGTAATGCTCGGCGTGTCACGGACCACTTGCCTGGTAATATTAATAAGACGCAACGGAGGAAACGATAGCGAAATAAAAACAAAGGGGGGGAGTGATATTGTAATATGAACCGCAGCTTACCAGGGAAATAAGATGGTTGGAACAACAGCGTACTAACAGATACTTTTATTTATATTTCATTCGGTCAAATTCGGTGAAAATTCATTAACTTCAGTTTTAAAAATAGTCTGGGTTAATACTTAACAGCCCAGTTCTGGTGTTTTTCCACTAAATTTCACCCTCTTTATCCTGTCCATTAGGTCAAATATTAATTTATCGTGTAGCTTTCAGACAGTGCAATAATGAACTCACGCAAACAAGGTATATCTATATATAATTTATTTATTTGAAGTATTTAACGTACACTTTCTGAACCGACTAATTGTATCACCACACGAGAATTTCTATGAGCGTGGGCGAAAGGGGCTACCAATTTTGTCAGGAAATGTATGTTCACATAACTTCCAGGGTTCCACACTCGACATGGGGCCCTATGGATTTACTTCTCCTCCGTAGAAAGCTGTGCTACGGATTTTTATCGCTCAAGAAACATCGGTTGACCTCGGCCGGGTTTGAACCCATGAAGAACAGGTCCGGAGGCGAGCACTTTACCCCAAGAACACCGAGGTCAACGAAAACTGTATACAACAGATCATATTAAATATTAATTCAATTTTGTAATAATTTACCATTTACTTTGTACTCTCAGTCTAATAAATTTATTTAAAGTTTCCAGACCTCGGCTATGGCCAAGATCGTTAAAGGATTGCTAGAACTCTTAGAGAAATTTCTGATTTGAATCATGGCCTGGTAATTACATTTCTGTAAGCGGTTACAAAAACGGGTGAGGTTCAAGAAATTAGAAAGGGCAGGCTCCTGGGTGCTAATGACCCTTAGACTCAAAGTGATGGAAGAATGATTTAAGGAGTGAATCCCGCTTTTCTCCTAGTCACTATTTATATAAAAGTCTCGAAACCGGTTCTGTCAGGTAGCCAAAGGGTAATTTTATTTTTTGGTTTTCCCATCCTCTCTCCAGCCTGAAATGTCACAGTTTCATCCCTTTCCTTTATATTTAGTCGCTTATATGAGTAAACAAACCTAAAATGAATCCCACCCAACCCGGTATAAGTGGTCACATGGTATATGTGTCAGACTCACCTAGTATGGATTGCTAGAGGTGGAGGTCAGGACTCAAATCATATTAAGAACAAAAATTTTTGTTTTTTGTTAAAATAATTTGAAAATTATTTTTAATATGTAGCCATTTGATTACATCAGGCATTTGTATTTTTTAAAGATAAATAATATTTAAAAAAAACTCAAATATAAAAATACAACGTAGACATATTTCTGGGCTGCAAAAAGTTAAGGATTTTGAGGGTGATTATTTTCCTAAATGGCTACCCACTCCCTCTATTCACAAATGTGAGTACATTTCATCTAAAACTTTAATTATCTTAACCCAACGTCATTAGCATAGTTAGAATGCTTCCATACATCCTGGTTAGTAGAAGTGGCGTACAGAAAAAAGTAAGACTATAAAAAAACTGCAGATAACACGAACGGGTAGTAAGACACAGTGATAAAAAACCAACTAAATAATATATAATAACTATTATTATTAGCATAAAACGTCTTATCAAAATCTTGAGTTCGAATTTTTTGACGATCATAATACTTTTTCTTCGAGGTGTCGAGAAAAGTAATTAGCCAATCTTATCGATCTATTTATCCATGATTAGCGCAGACCATATCTTGGACAAATGTCCGCCATTTGGCCACTGAAGCGAGAGATAAAAATGGTGCAATTTCCCTGGGCCTCACATTCTAGGGAGCCACATTCCATCCAAAAATTACTAAATTCAATTACAGCTATTATTCTAAATTTTGCATCAAATAGTTCACAGATAATTAACAGCAATAAGTATTCACTTAGTGATATGATTCCATTCCAGAATTTTGAAAACTCTAAATTAATGTAACTCAAGATTTACATTATTCGAGTAAAGTCCTACATTAGAATACGCCACCATTGAGCTACCGCTGTCGGTCCACAGAAAACTAACCGTGCAAAGGTGCAAAGAGGAATTTACTTCTATTTACTTAATTGGATTGATTGTTTGCATTTAATAAAGTATAATCATTTAATGAGTTGATAAATATTCCATAAATCATGAGAAATTATTAAGTTACATAAGTACTGACTGAGTACGTATCAATATATTACAACGACTTAATGCTAAAACTGAAAAACTGACGTACAAAAGGGGAGGCCTCCAATTTTTTCTGGCCCGGGTTGACAGTTTCTTAAAACGGCTCTGCAAACTTTACACCCCTATTCACGCAGCTTAAATTTTAGTTTGGACGAAGACTCACGAGAAGATATTATTAAAAATAAGTGGGCGACTATCGGACGATTCATTTCTTACTAAATTTATATTTATGAACAGTATTACAGCATTGATTGACATTTCTTCCTCTTCACCCCCTCTCCCCAATGTGAAAAGTAAACTGTTTTTAAAAACTGTTTTTATTATGTGAAGGTATTTATTTGATAAATTGTGTTTGTCATTTTTATCATACGTTAAAAGGTTGCTCATTAATAAAGAGCTGCCTTTCTCCCTTAACGTAAAAAAGTAACACTCCTATTTTTCTAAAAAAAAACAAAAAAAAAGCTAGTGGTTTTGATACTAAATTGATAATAATAAAATTACTGGCGGTTTATATATATGTGAAAGTGTTTCTATTCTCTTTTTCCAAGAAATGGCAATTCGTTTGTGTAGGCTTTTTTTAAAATTAAATCTAGGCAATTATTTTTAAAATATGAAAATTAAACTTATAAAAAACAACTGGTGGCGTTTTTTTCCATTCTATTCTGCAATTTTCATAGGAAAAGTCTTTTAGTTAATATACACATATTCTTTTGTGGTTGAAATTTAAAAAAATTGGTATAATTTTATATTTATTGATAATCTCTATCAAACGTGACAGAAGCAGATAACATGACTTGACGTATGTACACATGAAAGTAAATCTAGTAGCTTTTCTGCCTGCCCGATAAGGCCCTTTCTATGAAAATTAGACTATTGCATTCCTGTACACCACTGGATACGTGGACTAAGGCACAAGTCTCGTCTTGTCCAGGTTGCCGGAGACAGAAAGGTATGAATTATATTCCTTTCAGTGTCTGAGGTGTTTGTTTTTTCAAAACAACTTCCCACACTCTTTATACATAAATGAGGATACATTTCCATGCCTTTCCCCTACTACTGCTAAACGCAAAAATAACCCACCTTGGTGGACTAGTTCACTAACGCGCTATTTTTGTGTTGAAATAGACTGCCGAGGATGAGGTTCAAATCTTTCTCGGGTGAACTGGGGTGGTTTTCCCTAAATGGTTTTCCACTCTCTCTCCACGCAAATGTGGTTTCCTTCATCTATATCCAACCTTCTCAATTCCCAACCCATTAGTGTAATTAGTACTTAAGCGTATAACACGAACGGGTAGTAAGACGCGGTGCTAAATAAAAAACAAACAAAAAATATTTTATTTTAGAAAAAGTAATTATAATTCTCCTGTTTTGTGTTTGCAGGAAATTCAGAAAGTCATGTTACTAACTCAAAAAAATTTGGGCAGAAAAACGATTTGCCTGTTAAAACTGTACCTGCGAGATGTTTTCCCCCCACTCTGTCCCCATTTGACAGGTAAATACGCCCTCAAACTAATTAAATATCCTTAGTGTACATAGTAAGCTCTTAGAGTCTTATTACAATAAATCCTAAAACACTTAAACAAAATGATGGACAGGACGTAACAGCTCAGTAAGACTAAACCATTTCACCCTAAATCCTTATCTCCTCTTTAGTTTAATATCCTTGCACTTCCTTCCAACTGTTTTACTCCTCTTAAATCTTGTGTTTTATAGCTCAGTATCTAAACACAACTATTTGCATCTCATTGAACAAAGCACGCTGCGTATTTTATTACTCTCAACACTCGACAGATAAAGTTCGGTTATGAACATACGTCTGAACCCTCCTTAGCAAAACTAAACCACAATAGGAGGTCCAAATGAACAACATCAAAAAGGGCAGAAAAAAAGGGGCAATAAGAATGAGTAGCTGGAGTTCTTGTTTTGAATGTCTGAGTATAAACATTCGAAACTCGAGCACGCAACTCACACCGGTTGCGGGAATGATATGATGACGGTCGTCCTCAAAGAAAATTGTATATACATGTATATATTTACCCACAAAGAAAAAGATAAGAAAACACACATATGAACTAAGAGTATTCTCTATATTCCTAACATCAAAGAAAACTTGAAGTTGCATTGTTGGTATTTATGCATAAATAACATAATTAAATATATAAGTATAAGAATATGAATAAGTTTGAACAATATAAAGAGATATTAATAAATCATATTGATAGTCGAGTTGGCAAACAAATTGTATGTTTTTAGATATTTAGAATGATTGATTTAAAAAATATATATATCAAAGTTAAAAGCAGTCTTACACTCAAAACAGCTGCATCAGAAGATAACAATAATAATTAAATCATTTCTTTCCGCACGGAACAAATTAGTAAAATTACGTGACCCTCGTAAACAGATATCAATTATAAAAACTATCTTCATTATTTACAAAGGTGATTTCTCAAACTTAAATTGCACAATCATAATAAGGTTAATAGATATTCTCAAGAATAAATTTTAAACTACAAGTGAAACCTGTTTTGTTATATTTATAGATGATAAAACCAAAATTGGCTGCAAAATATCAACATTAGCCCTCATTATAAAGTTTCTTCCGTCTCACAATAAGATCAGAAGTTATATCCTCAAACTAATCGATCTCCGCAAAAATATACTAAGTATCAACATCATCAATAGAAAATTATGTATCGATACTGACAAAAATAAATCAAGTATCGATATCCATATAATAATCGACTTTTTTTTCATACGTGACAAAACAACATCAATCTAAGATCTACATGTATTATAAAATTTCCTTTGCAAAATTATTAATATATTTCCAAAACAATAATTTTGAAAAGTCAAATATATAAATAAATAATTAATAACGATGAAGTAATACTAAGCCGAGAAAGAAATTTGTTCTTACATTTTAACTATCTGAAGCCTTAGTTATTCCTCCATTCAAGCTAAGTTCAAGAGTGCCGACAAGCTGCCCCTCCGGCACTATATATACAGGCATATACAGAACATTCGAGAACAGGATACATGGTGGGGGAATACATATGGATCAACGAGGGGAGGAAATGCGCGTGACAACAATAACTTCTACTATACACTCCAAACAACTGGAACCCTATATATTATAGTAGAACAACTTCTCTTCACAGCTTAAGCTCTTTGGAACGCCTTTAGTTGTGTGGCGCACTCTGTTGGGCGCCGTTAAAACCTTGATGGCAGTGGCTAGTCTAACTCGTGGCGCGGCTATGCTCGGTTGTGTTGTTTTTATTTCCGACTCGTAGTCTGAGACGCAGGGACGGTGAAATGGGGTAAGTTGAATATTTTCCTGACTCGATTCTCCTATGCTTGTAGACAAATGCTACACGTCAAGTCACGTGATCTTCAGCTGTCACTTTAGTTATATATTATCAATACTTTTAAAACTAGTAGTTCTAATAACAGTAGACCTCCATGTTATTATCGTTATTACAGTCTTACAAGTAGTTTGTCTCTAAAACAAGATTTTACCTGTATATTAGGATATTTATAAGGGATTCCAAGATTCTAGAAAATATCAGATTCAAGATTAGAAAAAGGAAAAACCAAATTTTTAGTTAAAATTTGTTTTGGAGCTACTTATGGCCGGTCTTATGACTACGGGATAAATATTGCTATTGGGAGGTTAAAGTTATTTACCAGAAAAAAAGTTATCAGTCCCTTTAATATTTTACACGTCTTATGAATTGAATTTATCTGCCAGATAGCTATCTGAAGGATAAATATATTTTTATTCAGAGCACGTAGGGTTGGTACTGTTTTTCCTGGTGCATGCATGCGTATAAGCCCTGCTGATAGCGCTACAACCTGGCTAGTAGCGACAACGCTCAACATTTGTTAAATAATGGCGGCTAAACGAGTGTGAGTAAAAGATGGCGTCACGTGGGTGCATAGGCTAAGTTGTCTCTCAAGTACTAATTTCGGTGACTGCCAAAATGGGGGCAGTAGTTGGGTACAAAATTTACAAAATTTCATTTATTGTACTCACATTTTGATAATTTATTCTTTTATAAATATAATTATAGCACAAATTTATCAACCAGACCCCATATCAGTAATTTACTACCTGAATATATTAATGTTATAGTGAATGTATTTTAGAAAAAAATGATAATATCTAATTACTATTTATATTTTGTATTAGTTTATTATATAGTCCCCTACCTACTTTGTTTTAAGTTTCTCATTTTCTCCAAAGTTTGGATTCGTGAAATACTGGAAATTCAAACCAGAAATATTTATTAAAAATGTGAGGGAATGGTGAATTGATAGGCTATCATTTTTAATGAATTGCAGTGTATATTCTTTTTTTTAAATGTAGTACGGTACATCACAAATATTTTCCCACCCCTTTACCTAAAAGTAAGATATGCGAAACAAAAATAATAGAAATCGTTTCAAAAAATAATCTTAAAAAAGAACATCACACTCCACCAAAGATCATAAATGGAAGAGAAAACACTTTTTTTTAAAAAATACTGAGGAAAAAACTGTTGGTTATACATATTATGGAGAGAGGGAGAGAGAGAAAGATCGTTTTTGAACTTTATTTTTTTGTGGTCACAATAATTAATCTCTCTCACGGTGAAATAAAAATGCTGTTGATGTTCGTTATCTTTATAGTTTCCTGTTTTCAAAATCGAGGGATCAACAAAATCGTCAAGTTTTCCATTCCCTATCCTCATTAAGAATAAAATTGCCCCTAGATGTCCTTGACGGTCCTTATAATGGACACTTGGTTAGAAGGGAACGTGAGAAGAAATCCTTCCTCGAGGATTCCCCGGTTAAACAGAAAACCTGTTATTCCCCTTATATAAAACTGGATCGTCTAATCCGAAGGTACGGGGAGCTTTCACTTCAAGATGGGATGGATTTTAGTATTCATTTTGTTGGCAAGAGGATCGTGACCTTGTTTTAACCTCTCACCGCCCTTTCTATGGATTCCCAGACACCACCCTCTCCCCCAGTACCCTTTACCGATAATGACCAACACAGACTGAATTATTTAACTATTTTCTATGTCATCCTATATTTTTTTTAAATAATATTTATCATCCATGCATACAATAACTATTCTCCAACTATAGTAAAATTAATATTGTAAAATATTTATATATTAAATTTAAAAAAAATTAAAAATACTCACTTTAATCACATATGAACATTTATATTTAAAACGTAATTTTTTGTAAAAAAAAATCACAATACTGGCCAAAACGATTATAAACTAGCCCAACTAAACTACACCTAACCTTCCAGGAATCAACAATATTATATGTTACATAATATAATGGGATCCTGAAATTTCTTGAACAAAAATATAGAATTTTAATACTTTTAAATTATCTACAATTATTTCAGAATTTTACTTTAACTTTGCTTTTGTTATGTGTATGGATGTCAATAAAATTATTAAATTTCTCCTAATATAAAATTGAAACAAATTAAATAATTCCACCCTATTTGCGTACTATTCCCAATAGTGCCTAGTCTTACCACGCATTCGGGCTAGTTGTATATCTGAAACGAATACGATAAGGAACAATAAAGTAACTAATTTAGAGGAAATGTTCCCGAATTTGCGTGGAAGGAAAGTGGATAGTAAGTTTATTAAAAACACTCATTACAACCGACCAGGACTAGAATCCTTATTTCCTCGTCCTTAAGAAATTCAGTCTGTTGCGAGCCCGATACCTTAAAACACATGACCACCAATTAAGGGGTTTTATTTTTTTCAATTTGATTAAATTTATTCAACTAAGTTTTATAACATTAATTACGTGAATATTTATTACAGCGTCTCCCTACTCGTCCTAATTATAATTATTATATTATAATCACGCTATGGTAAGGATGAGGATGGTGGAAATTGCAAGGAAAACAATTATAACCGTGCCGGGATTCGAACTCCGACCTCACCGTCACCGACAAACCATACTTGATGAGCTTGACATTTATACCACGTGGAGTGGATTCAAATTAGTGAGATAACTTTTTTTTTCTAACCCATCTCAGTGGTCAAATAATATATGGTGTCACTCTCTCAATATATTGAGACTACCGATCTGGTTTCAAATCCTGGTTGAGTGGTACTAAGGTAGTTTTTTTCCTAAATGATTTTCAACTCTACCTTCACGCGGATGCGGGTACATTTCCTCTAAATGCAACCTTACTCATTTCTAAAACATCAGCGCATTTAGTAAATATTCTTGTAATCCAAATGAGTAGTAAAGACGGGGTGTCAAAATTTTTTTTATTAAGAAGTAACAGGAAAAAAATAGTAACGTAATCTATCTATATTATTATTATTATTATTAGCACCGCGTCTTACTACCCATTCGGGTTATACGCACTTACGCTAATGTGTAATGGTAGGGTGATT